>JAKEPQ010000685.1:0-179896 GCA_024500445.1 Entomyzon cyanotis | reverse complement strand
AAAAATCATTAAAATTTTGGGAAAAAATTCCTGAAAATTTTGGGGAAATCTCCGAAGAATTGAGGGAAAAATTCCTGAAAAATTGGGGGAAAAAATCCTGAAAATTCAGGGGGAAATCCTGAAAAATTGGGGGAAAATACTGAAAATTTGGGGGGAAAACCCCAAAAATTTGGGAGAAAAAATCCTGAAAATTTTGGGGGAAAATTCCTGATAATTTGGAAAAAAAATATTTAAAAAAATAGGGGAATAATCCTGAAAAATTGGGGGAAAATACTGAAAAATTGGGGGAAAAAAACCCAAAATTTGGGAGAAAAAATCCTGAAAATTTTGGGGAAAAAGTCCTGATAATTTGGGAAAAAACTGAAAAAAAAAATCTGGGGAAAAATCCTGAAAAATTGGGGAAAAAACCCCAAAAATTTGGGGAAAAAACCCCAAAATTTGAGGGGAAAAATCATTAAAATTTTGGGAAAAAATTCCTGAAAATTTTGGGGAAATCTCCGAAGAATTGAGGGAAAAATTCCTGAAAAATTGGGGGAAAAAATCCTGAAAATTCAGGGGGAAAATACTGAAAAATTGGGGAAAAATACTGAAAATTTGGGGGAAAAACCCCAAAAATTTGGGAGAAAAAATCCTGAAAATTTTGGGGGAAAATTCCTGATAACTTGGGGAAAAAATTTAAAAAATTAGGGGAATAATCCTGAAAAATTGGGGGAAAATACTGAAAATTTGGGGGGAAAAATCCCAAAAATGGGGGAAAAAAACCCCAAAATTTGGGGGAAAAGTCCTGAAAATTTTGGGGAAAAAATCCTGAAAAATTGGGGGAAAAATCCTGAAAAATCGGGGAGAAACCCTGAAAATTTGGGGAAAAATCTAAAAAATTTTGGGGGAAAAATCCCAAAAATTTTGGGGAAAAACCCCCAAAAATCAGGGGGAAATCCCGAAAATTTTGGGAAAATCTAAAAAATTTGGGGGAAAAAACTCCCAAAATTTGGGGAAAAACTCCCAAAAATTTTGGGGAAAATTCCCAAAATTTGGGAAAAAACCCCAAAAAATCAGGAGAAAAAAAAAAAAATTTGGGATAAACCCCCCTGAATTTGGGGGGAAAAAAAACCCAAAAATTTGGGAAAAAATTCCCAAAAATTTGGAAAAAAATTCCCAAAAATTTGGGGGAAAATGCCTCAAACATTTAGGGAAAAAAACCAAAAAATCAGGAAAAAAAAATCCCAAAATTTGGGATAAACCCCCCAGAATTTGGGGAAAAAAACCCAAAAATTTGGGAAAAAATCCTAAAAATTTGGGGAAAAACACCTCGAACATTTAGGGGAAAAAAACCCAAAAAATCGGGAAAAAAATCCCAAAATTTGGGATAAACCCCCCAGAATTTGGGGGAAAAAAACCAAAAAAATTTGGGAAAAAATTCCCAGAAATCAGGAAAAAATAAAAAAAATTTGGGATGAACCCCCCAGAATTTGGAAAAAATAAATCCCCAAAATTCGGGAAAAAATTCTCAAAAATTTGGGAAAAAAAATCCCCAAAAATTTGGGAAAAGTTCCCAAAAATTGAGGAAATCCCTAATAATGTTTTTTTTTATCCCCAAGGGACCTCCAGGCAAGGATGGAATTCCAGGACATCCTGGGAACAGAGGGGACAGCGTGAGTGACCCAAAAATACCCAAAATTACCCCAAAACATCATCCCAAAAATCATCCCAAAATATCTCCTGAATCCCCAGAAAAACCAGGAAAAAATCCCCAAAAAATCGGGAAAAAATCCCAAAAAACAAACAAAAAAAAAATTGAAAAAAAATCCTGAAAAAAACAGAAGAAGAAATCCTAAAAAAATCCCAAAATTTCTCCGAAAATCATCCCAAAATATCTCCTGAATCCACCAGGAAAAACAGGAAAAAATCCCCAAAAAATCTGAAAAAAATCCCCAAAAAACCTTGGGAAAAAAAACTGAAAAAAACAGAAAAAGAAATCCTCAAAAAAACCCAAAATTTCTCCAAAAATTATCCCAAAATATCTCCTGAATCCATCAGACAAAAAACCCAAAAACCCTGAAAAATATAATGGAAAAATCCAGGAAAAATCCTTTAAAAATCCTGAAAAAAAACCCTGGAAAAAATCTGAAAAAATCCTGGAAAAATCTTGGAAAAAACCTGGAAAAATCCTGAAAAAACCTAGAAAAAATTAAAAAAACCCTGGAAAAATCCCCAAAAAATCCCGAAAAAATCCTGGAAAAATCCAGAAAAAATCCTGGAAAAATCCCCCAAAAAATCCTGGAAAAATCCCGGGAAAAATCCTGGGAAAATCCTGAAAAAACCTGGAAAAAATTTTAAAAACTCTGGAAAATCCCGAAAAAATCCCCAAAAAATCCTGGAAAAATCCCAAAAATATCCTGGAAAAATCCTGGAAAAATCCTGGGAAAATCCTGAAAAAAAATCCTGAAAAAAATCCGGAAAAAATCCTGAACAAAATCCGGAAAAAATCCTGAACAAAATCCTGGAAAAATCCTGAACAAAATCCTGGGAAAATCCTGAAGAAAAAAACCCCAAAAAACTGGGGAAAAAAACCCCAAAAATCCCCAAATCATCCCAAAATCTCTCCTGAACATCCCAAAAAATAACCCCCAAAAACCCCCAAAATCCTCCCAAATTCCCTCTGAAAATTCCTGGTTTTTCCTCCCCAAATTCCCATTTTCCTCCCAAAAATTCCCATTTTCCTCCCCAAAATTCCCATTTTTTTCCCCAAAATTCCCATTTTCCCTCTGAAAATTCCCATTTTTCCCCTCAAAATTCCCATTTTTCCCCCAAAATTCCCATTTTTCCTCCCAAAATTTCCCATTTTTCCTCCCAAAATTCCTTTTTTCCCCCAAATTCCCATTTTCCTCCCAAAATTCCCATTTTTCCCCAAAATCCCCATTTTCCCCAAAAAAATTCCCATTTTCCCCCCAAATCCCCATTTTTTTCCCCAAATTCCCATTTTTCCCCCCAAAATTCCTCATTTATCCCCCAAAATTCCTTTTTCCCCCCAAATTCCCATTTTCTCCTCTAAAATTCCCATTTTCCTCCCCAAAATCCCCATTTTTCCTCTTCCAAATTCCCATTTTCCACCAAATTCCCATTTTCCCCCCCAAATCCCCATTTTTCCTCCCAAAATTCCCATTTTCCCCCAAAATTCCCATTTTTTTCCTTCCAAAATTCCCATTTTTCCCCAAAAATTCCCATTTTCCTACCCCAATCTCTATTTTCCCCTCCCCAAATCCCAATTTTCTCTCCCAAAATTCCCAATTTTTCCCCAAAATTCCCATTTTTTTCCCCCCAAAATTCCCATTTTCTCTCCCAAAATTCCCAATTTTTCCCAAAATTCCCATTTTTTCAGGGATTCCAAGGCAAGCCCGGCCCTCCAGGTCCTCCCGGCGTGGTTGGAGCTCAGGTGAGATCCCAAAAATTTGGGAGAAATTCCCAAAAATTTTGGGGAAAAATCCCCCAAAAAATCCCCAAAATTGTGTATTGAGCCCTGAAAAAATTCCTGAAAAAAATCCTGAAAAAATTCCTGAAAATTCTTGGGAAAATTCCTGAAAATGCTCAAAAATTTCTCCAAAAATTACTGAAAAATAGTTTCTTAAAAAAAGCCAAAAAAAATTCCAAAAAAATTCTCAAAAAAATTCTCCCCAAAAAATTCTCAAAAAATTCTCAGAAAATTCTCCAATAATCCCAAAAAAATTCCAGGAAAATTCCTGAAAAATCCCTGAAAAATTAAAAAAAAAATTCCCAAAAAATTACTGGGAAAAAAATCCCCAAAAATTCTTGAAAAAATTCCAGAAAATTCCTGGAAAATTTAAAAAAAAAAAAAAACAACCAAAAAACAAACCAAACAAAAAACCCCAAAAAACTAAAACAAAACCAAAACCAAAAAAAATTTGAAAAGAATTCTCAAAAAAATTCTCAGAAAATTCCTGAAAAAATTATTGAAAAATCTCAGGAAAATTGCTGAAAAATTCCCCAAAAAATTCTCGAAAAATTCCTGAAAATTTCCAAAAAACCTCCCAAAAAAATCTGAAAAAATTATTTAAAAAATCTGGAAAAATCGCCATGAAATTCCTGAAATTCTTTTTTAAAAAATCCATTAAAATCCCAGAAAAAAATCAAGGAAAATTGCAGAAAAATCCCTGAAAAAATTGCCCAAAAAATCCCCAAAAAGATCCTGAAAAATTTCCTGAAAAATTCCCCAAAACATCCTGGAAAATTAAAAAACAAAAAAAAAATTTTTGAAAATTCAAAAGAAGTCTCAAAAAATTTCTTGAAAAGTACAAAAAAGAAATCTTGAAAAATCCTGCAAAAAATGCAGGAAAATTCTCAAAAAATTAAAAAAAAATTCTCCCAAAGCCCAAAAAAAACTCCCAAAAAAATTCCTGAGAAATTCCAAAAAAGTTCTCAAAAAATTCTGGAAAAATTCCTGAAAATTTAAAAAAAAAAAAGAATTCTGGAAAATTATTGCAAAATCAGCAAAACATCCCCAAAATTTCCAGAAAATTATCCAAAAAATCCTGAAAATTTCAGAAAAATTATCAACGAATTCCTGAAAATTCCTGAAAAAAATCTCCCCAAAATCCCTGAAAATTCCCAGAAAAATTCATGGAAAACGTTTTTTAAAACCATGAAAAATTCCTGAAAAACAAAAAAAATTTTCCAAAATTCCTGAAAAAGTCGCCAAAAATTCTCGAAAAATCCCCTAAAAATCCCAAAAAAATTCCTGAAAAAAATTCCCCCAAAAAATAAAAAAAATCCCCCAAAAATCTTTTAAAAATCTCAAAAAAATCCCCAAAAATTCCCAAAAATTCTCAAAAAAATTCTGAAAAAATCCCCCCCAAAAAAATTTTAAAAAGGTCCCAGAAAATGGTAAAAAATCTTTAAAAATGCTGAAAAAAAAATCCAAAAAAATCTCCAAAAATTTCTAAAAAAATCTAAAAAAATTCCAAAAAATCCCAACCCCCTAAAATTCCCAAAATTCCCCAATTCCAGGGTCCGTCAGGAGAATCCAGCCTGATGGGGGATCGAGGTCAATCCAGGAGCTCCTCAAAAAAATTTTAAAAAATCCCAAAAAATTCTCAAAAAATCAAAAATAAAATACAAAAAAATTCCCCCCAAAATAAATAAAAACCTCAAAAAATCCCCCAAAAATCTAAAAAAAAAAAAATTGAAAAAAAAATCACCAAAAAAATCTTTAAAAATCTCCGAAAAATCCCCAAAAATATCCCCAAAAAATCTCAAAAAAATCTAAAAAAATCCCCAAAAAATCTCAAAAATCCCCAAATCCCCTAAACCAAAATTCCCAAAACCCCCAAAAAATCCCAAAAAAATCCCAAAAATCCCAAAAAATCCCCAAAAAATCTCATAAAAACTAAAAAAAAATCTTTAAAAAATCTGAAAAAATCCCCAAAAAATCCCAAACCCCAAAAAATTCCCAAAATCTCCCAAAAATCCCCAAAAATCAGGGTCACCTCAGGAGAGTCAGGCCCTCAGGGGTTTCCAGAAATCCCAAGGAGCTCCTCAAAAAATCCCCCAAAAATCCCAAAGAAATCTCAAAAAATTTCTAAAAATCCGAAAAAATCCCAAAAATCCCCAAAAAATCTTATAAAAATCCCCAAAAAATCCTCAAAAATCCCCAAAAATCTCCAAAAAATCTAAAAAAATCCCAAAAAATCTCAAAAATCAAAAAAAATCCCCCAAAAAATCTCAAAAAATCCCCAAAAAATCTCTAAAAATCCCAAAAAAAATCCCCAAAAAATCCCAAAAAATCCCAAAAAAATCTCAAAAAATCCCCAAAAAAATCTCAAAAAATCTCAAAAAAATCTCAAAAAAATCCCCAAAAAATCCCCAAAAATCCCAAACCCCTAAAATTCCCAAAATCTCCCAAAATTCCCGATTTCAGGGTCCCTCAGGGAGTCAGGCCCTCTGGGGGATCGCGGTCACCCCAGGAGCTCCTCAAAAAAATCCCAAAAGAAATCCCCAAAAAATCCTCAAAAAATATCAAAAACTACCCAAAAAATTAAAAAAAAAATCCAAAATCCCCAAAAAATCTCAAAAAATCTAAAAAAATCCCAAAAATATATTTTAAAAAATCTGAAAAAAATCTCCAAAAAAAATCCCCAAAAAATCTTTAAAAACCTCAAAAAAAGATCCCAAAAAATCTCTAAAAAAATCTCCAAAAAATCTCAATCTAAAAAAAATCTAAAAAAATCCCCAAAAAATCCCCAAAAAATCCCAAACCCCTAAAATTCTCAAAATCTCCCAAAATTCCCAAATTTCAGGGTCCCTCAGGGGAGTCAGGCCCTCTGGGGGATCGCAGTCACCCCAGGAGCTCCTCAAAAAAAATCTAAAAAAATCCCCAAAAAATCCCAAAAAATATAAAAAAATACCCAAAAAATAAAAAAAAAATCCCAAAAAAATCTCAAAAAAACTCCAAAAAATCTCAAAAAATCCCCCCCAAAAAATAAAAAAAGATCTCCAAAAAATCCCAAAAAATTTCCAAAAAAATCCCCAAAAAATCTCAAAAACAATCTCAAAAAATCCCCCAAAAAATCTTTAAAAATCTAAAAAAAATCTAAAAAAATCCCCAAAAAATCCCCAAAAAAATCTTTAAAAATCTCAAAAAAATCTAAAAAAATCCCCAAAAAATCCCAAAAAAAATCTTTAAAAATCTCAAAAAAATCTAAAAAAATCCCCAAAAAATCCCCAAAAAATCCCAAACCCCTAAAATTCCCAAAATCTCCCAAATTCCCAAATTTCAGGGTCCCTCAGGGGAGTCAGGCCCTCTGGGGGATCGCGGTCACCCAGGAGCTCCTCAAAAAAATCCAAAAAAAATCCCCAAAAAATCCTCAAAAAATATAAAAAAATACCCAAAAAATAAAAAAAAAATCCAAAAAAATTTTCTCAAAAAAACTCCAAAAAATCTCAAAAAAATCCCCCCAAAAAATAAAAAAAGATCTCCAAAAAATCCCAAAAAATTTCCCAAAAAATCCCAAAAAAAATCTCAAAAACAATCTCAAAAAATCCCCCAAAAAATCTTTAAAAATCTCAAAAAAATCTAAAAAAATCCCCAAAAAATCCCCAAACATGCTCAAATCCCCCAAATTCCCAAAATCTCCCAAATTCCCAATTTCAGGGTCCCTCAGGGGAGTCAGGCCCTCTGGGGGATCGCGGTCACCCAGGAGCTCCTCAAAAAAATCCCAAAAAAATCCCCAAAAAATCTCAAAAAAAAAAAAAAAAAATTACTCAAAAAAAAAAAAATCCCCAAAAAATCTCAAAAAATTTCTAAAAATCCGAAAAAAAATCCCCAAAAAATCGTCAAAAATCCCCCCAAAAATCCCCAAAAAATCTCAAAAAAATCTAAAAAAATCCCCAAAAAATCCCAAAAAAATCCCAAAAAATCCCAAAAAATCCCAAACCCCTAAAATTCCCCAAATTTCCCCAAATTTCCGAAATTTCAGGGTCCCTCAGGGGAGTCAGGCCCTCTGGGGGATCGCGGTCACCCCGGCCCCCCAGGACCGCCCGGCGAGCAGGGACTGACCGGCCAGAGCGGCAAGGACGGAGCCAAGGTGAGAATTCCGGAACGTTCCGGAAAATTCCGGAAAATCCCGGAAATTCGGGAAAATTCTGGAGCAGCCAAACCCCAAAAAACAAAAAAACCCCCAAAAATCCCCTTTTTATTGGGTGAAAATGTGGATTTTTGGGGTGAAAGTGTTGATTTTTGGGTGAAAATGTGGATTTTGGGGTGAAAATGTGGATTTTTGGGTGAAAATGTGGATTTTGGGGTGAAAATGTGGATTTTTGGGGTGAAAATTGGGATTTTGGGGTGAAAATGTGGATTTTTGGGTGAAAATGTGGATTTTGGGGTGAAAATGTGGATTTTGGGGTAAAAATTGGGATTTTTGGGGTGAAAATGTGGATTTTGGGCGAAAATTTTCTGTGAAAATTGGGATTTTTTTGTGAAAATGTGGATTTTTGGGGTGAAAATGTGGATTTTGGGGTGAAAATGTGGATTTTGGGGTGAAAATGTGGATTTTGGGGGGGAAAAAGGGGATTTTGGGGTGAAAATTGGGATTTTGGGGTGAAAATGTGAATTTTTGGGTTGAAAATGTGGATTTTGGGGTGAAAATTGGGATTTTGGGGTGAAAATGTGGATTTTGGGGTGAAAATTGGGATTTTTGGGTGAAAATGTGGATTTTGGGGTGAAAATGTGGATTTTTGGGTGAAAATTGGGATTTTTGGGTGAAAATGTGGATTTTGGGTGAAAATGTGGATTTTGGGGTGAAAATTGGGAATTTTGGGTCAAAATGTGGATTTTGGGGCAAAAATTGGGATTTTTGGGTGAAAATTGGGATTTTGGGGTGAAAATGTGGATTTTGGGTGAAAATGTGGATTTTTGGGTGAAAATTTGGATTTTGGGGTGAAAATGTGGATTTTTGGGTTGAAAATGTGGATTTTTGGGTGAAAATTGGGATTTTGGGGTGAAAATGTGGATTTTGGGGTGAAAATGTGGATTTTTGGGTGAAAATGTGGATTTTGGGGTGAAAATGTGGATTTTTGGGTTGAAAATGTGGATTTTTGGGTGAAAATTGGGATTTTGGGGTGAAAATGTGGATTTTGGGGTGAAAATGTGGATTTTGGGTGAAAATGTGGATTTTGGGGTGAAAATGTGGATTTTTGGGGTGAAAATGTGGATTTTGGGGTGAAAAATTGGATTTGTGGGGGTGAAAATGTGGATTTTTGGGCTAAAACTTTAATTTTTGGGGTAAAAATTTGAATTTTTGGTGTAAAAATTTGAATTTTTGGGTGAATTCAGGGAGACCCAGGCCCCCCAGGCCCCCCAGGAAAAGACGGAGCTCCAGGATTTCGGGGATTTCCTGGAGAAAGAGGAATTCCCGGGACGCCCGTGAGTTAAAATCCCGGAAAAAATTCCCGGAAAATTCCGGAATTTTGGGATTTTTCCCCCAAAATAATTGGATTTTTTCCCCGCAGGGAGGAGGAGGATTGAAAGGAAACGAAGGACCTGCAGGACCTCCTGGGCCGGCTGTGAGTCACTGGGAATTTTTGGGAATTTTGGGGAATTTTGGGAATTTTTTTGGAATTTCTGGGAATTTTTGGGAATTTTTTTGGGAATTTCTGGAAAATTTCCGGGAATTTCTGGGAATTTCCAGGTGGTTTTTCCCCAAAATTCTGGGGATTTCTGGGAAATTTCCAGGAATTTCTGGGAATTCCAGGAATTTCTGGGAATTTGCGGGAATTTCTGGGAAATTTTGGGGGTTTTGCCCCAAAATCCTGTGGATTTACCCTGAAAATTCCATGGATTTATCCCAAAATTCCACCCATTTACCCCAAAAATTCCATGGATTTATCCCAAAAATTCCATTGATTTTTCCATTTATTTTTCCATTGACTTTTCCATTGATTTTCTCCCCGAAATTCTATGGATTTGCCCTGAAAATTCCATGGATTTATCCCAAAAATTCCATCAATTTATGCCAAAATTTCCAGGGATTCACCCCAAAAATTTCCAGGGATTTACCCTGAAAATTCCATGGATTTACCCCGAAAATTTCCATGGATTTATCCCAAAATTCCAGGGATTTTTTCACCCATATTCCATTGATTTTTCCATTAATTTTCTCCCAAAATTCCTTCAATTTACCTGGAAAATTCCATTGATTTACATCGATTTATGCCAAAATTCCATGGATTTTCCCCAAAAATTCCATTGATTTTTTCCCCCTAAATTCCATTGACTTTTCCATCAATTTTCTCCCCGAAATCCCAAGGATTTACCCTGAAAATTCCATGGATTTACAACAATTTATGCCGAAATTCCATTGATTTACCCCAAAATTCCATCGATTTACCCCAAATTTCCATCGATTTTTCCATTGATTTTTTGATCGATTTTTCCATTGACTTTTCTGTTTGTTTTCTCCCTGAAATTCCATGGATTTACCCTAAATTCCATTGATTTTTTTTCCCCTGAATCCCATCGATTTTTCCATCGATTTTTCCATTGATTTTCTCCCCAAAATTCCAAGGATTTACCCCAAAATTCCTTCGATCTCTGTCCATTTCCCCCAAATCCCATTGATTTTTTTTTCCCAAATTCCATCCATTTCTCCCCCAAAATTCCCTGGATTTACCTCTAGTTCCCCTTTTTTCCCATTTTCCCTGATTTTTGGTTTTTCCCTGTTTTTTGGTGTTTTCCTTCCCCAATTCCTTTTTTTATTCTTAATTTTCCCAATTCCTGGCACTTCCCACCCCCTAATTCCCATTTTTTGGGGGATTTTCCCCATTTTTGGGGGATTTTCCCATTTTTCGGGGATTTTTCCAATTTTGGGGGGAATTTTTCCAATTTTTGGGGGATTTTCCCCATTTTTCAGTTTTTTCCCCATTTCCCGCCCCTAATTCCCGTTTTTTCCCGTTTTTTCCCGAATTCCCAGATCTCCCCCAGCTCCCGCGGCTCTCCCGGCTCTCTCAGTCCCTATTTTCCATATTCCCCGCCCCTAATTCCAGGTTTTTTTGGGATTTTCCCAGTTTTCGGTATTTCTCCATACCCTAACTCCATTTTTTGGGGATTTTCCTCATTTTTTCGCCATTTTTCCCCATTTTTTCACCGATTTTCCCCATTTTTTCGCCATTTTTCCCCATTTTTTCAGTTTTTTCCCCATTTTTTCAGTTTTTTCCCCATTTCCCGCCCCTAATTCCCGTTTTTCCCCAATCCCAGATCTCCCACGGCTCCCGCGGCTCGCCCGGCTCTGTCAGTCCTTATTTTCAGTATTTTCCCACCCCAAATTCCTGGTTTTTTCCAGGATTTTCCCAATTTTTGGCATTCCCCACCCCCTAACTCCCATTGTTTGTGGATATTTTCCCTATTTTTGCTATTTTCTGCTCCCCTAACTCCATTTTTTTGCCGATTTTCCCCATTTTTTCGGGGATTTTCCCATTTTTCCGCCGATTTTCTCCATTTTTCTGCCTATTTTCCCCATTTTTTCGCTGATTTCCCCCATTTTTTCACCGTTTTTTCCCATTTTTTCGCCGATTTTCCCCATTTTTCGCCAATTTTTCCCATTTTTTCACTGATTTTCCCCATTTTTCCGCCGTTTTTTCCCATTTTTTCGCCGATTTTCCCCATTTTTTCACCGATTTCCCCCATTTTTCCGCCGTTTTTTCCCATTTTTTCGCCGATTTTCCCCATTTTTCGGGTTTTTTCCCCATTTCCCGCCCCTAATTCCCCTTATTTTTTTCTTTTCCCAGTTTTTGCTATTTTCTGCTCCCCTAACTCCATTTTTTCGCTGATTTCTCCCATTTTTTCGCCATTTTTTTCCCATTTTTTCCCCTATTTTCCTCATTTTTTCGCCGATTTTTCCCATTTTTCGCCGATTTTCCCCATTTTTTCAGTTTTTCCCCATTTCCCGCCCCTAATTCCCGTTTTTTCCCGTTTTTTCCCGAATTCCCAGATCTCCCCCAGCTCCCGCAGCTCTCCCGGCTCTCTCAGTCCCTATTTTCCATATTCCCCACCCCGAATTCCCGGTTTTTTGGGATTTTCCCAGTTTTCGGTATTTCTCCATACCCTAACTCCATTTTTCGGGGATTTTCCCATTTTTCTGCCGATTTTCTCCATTTTTCTGCCTATTTTCCCCATTTTTTCGCTGATTTCCTCCATTTTTTCACCGTTTTTTCCCATTTTTTCGCCGATTTTCCCCATTTTTTCACCGATTTCCCCCATTTTTCCGCCGTTTTTTCCCATTTTTTCACCGATTTTCCCCATTTTTTCGGGTTTTCTCCCCATTTCCCGCCCCTAATTCCCCTTATTTTTTTATTTTCCCAGTTTTTGCTATTTTCTGCTCCCCTAACTCCATTTTTTCGCTGATTTCTCCCATTTTTCCGCCAATTTTCTCCATTTTTTCGCCAATTTTCCTCATTTTTTCACCGTTTTTCTCCATTTTTCTGCCAATTTTCCCCATTTTTCCGCCGTTTTTTCCCATTTTTTCGCCGATTTTCCCCATTTTTTCGGGTTTTTTCCCCATTTCCCGCCCCCAATTCCCCTTATTTTTTTATTTTCCCAGTTTTTGCTATTTTCTGCTCCCCTAACTCCATTTTTTCGCTGATTTCTCCCATTTTTTCGCCGATTTTCCCCATTTTTTCACCGATTTTCTCCATTTTTTCACCGATTTTTCCCCATTTTTTCGCCGATTTTCCCCATTTTTTCGGGTTTTTTCCCCATTTCCCGCCCCTAATTCCCCTTATTTTTTTGTTTTCCCTATTTTTGCTATTTTCTGCTCCCCTAACTCCATTTTTTCGCTGATTTCTCCCATTTTTTCGCCCTTTTTTCCCATTTTTTCCCCTATTTTCCTCATTTTTTCGCCCTTTTTTCCCATTTTTTCGCCGATTTTCTCCATTTTTCACCAATTTCCCCCATTTTTGGGGGGATTTTCCCCATTTTTTCGCCGTTTTTTCCCATTTTTCTGCCGATTTTCCCCATTTTTTCAGTTTTTTCCCCATTTCCCGCCCCTAATTCCCGTTTTTTCCCGTTTTTCCCGAATTCCCAGATCTCCCCCAGCTCCCGCGGCTCTCCCGGCTCTCTCAGTCCCTATTTTCCATATTCCCCACCCCGAATTCCCGGTTTTTTGGGATTTTCCCAGTTTTCGGTATTTCTCCATACCCTAACTCCCTTTTTTGGGGATTTTCCCCATTTTTTCGCCGATTTTCCCCATTTTTTCGCCGATTTTCCCCATTTTTCGGGTTTTTTCCCCATTTCCCGCCCCCAATTCCCATTTTTTTTAAATTTTTCCCGTTTTTCCCCGTTCCCAGGGCTCTCCCGGCTCCCGCGGCTCGCCCGGCTCCACTGGCCCCGTTTTGGCTTTTTCCACCCCTAACTCCCACTTTTTGGGGGATTTTCCCCATTTTTTCGCCGATTTTCCCCATTTTTCCACCGATTTCCCCCATTTTTTCGCTGTTTTTCCCCATTTTTCCGCCGATTTTCCCGCCGATTTTCCCCATTTTTTCGCCGTTTTTCCCCATTTTTTCGGGTTTTTTCCCCATTTCCCGCCCCCAATTCCCGTTTTTTAAAATTTTTCCCGTTTTTCCCCGTTCCCAGGGCTCGCCCGGCTCCCGCGGCTCGCCCGGCTCCACTGGCCCCGTTGGTCTCCCAGGTCGCCCAGGAGCTCAGGGACCTCCGGGAGCTCCCGGGGACAAGGGCGGGCCGGTGAGAATTTGGGATTTTTTGGGGAATTTCGGGGGTTTTGGGAAATTTGGGAATTATTCCGGGGATTTTGGGAATGCTGGGGGGGATTGGAGGTGGAAATTTGGGGGTTTTAGGGTGAAATTTGGGGGTTTTAGGGTGAAATTTGGGGATTTGGGGATTAATTTGGGGATTTGGGGGATTTTTGGGAATTATTTTGGGGATTTTGAGAATGCTGGGAGGGATTTGGGGTGAAATTTGGGGATTTTGGGAACTTTGTGGGGGGGGTTGAGAGTTCCGAGGAGTCCTGTTCTTTGGGAATTTCGGGGAATTTCGGGGATTATTTTGGGTTTTTGTGGGATTTGGGGGATTTTGGGAATGTTGGGAGGGGTTGGGCAAAAATATTGGGGGATTTGGGGTGAAAATTGGGGATTTTGGGGGGAAAATTGGGGATTTTGGGGGGAAAATTGGGGATTTGAGGGGGAATTGGGGGATCGGGGGAGTTGGGAATTTTGGGAATTTGGGAATTTTGAGGATTTTGGGAATGGTGGGAGGGATTTGAGGGTGAAAATTGGGAGTTTGAGGGTGAAATTTGGGGATTTTTGGGTGAAATTTGGGGATTTTTGGGGACCTTGGGAGGGAAATTTGGGGAGTTGGGAGTCCCGGGATTTGGGGAATTTGGGAATTTTGGGAATTTTGGGGATTTTGGGAATTTTGGGGATTTTGGGGATTTTGGGAAGGATTTGGGGTGGAAATTTGGGGGTCTGGGGGACAAGGGCGGGCCGGTGAGAATTTGGGATTTTTTGGGGAATTTCGGGGGTTTTGGGAAATTTGGGAATTGTTCCGGGAAATTTGGGAATGCTGGGGGGGATTTGGGGTGGAAATTTGGGAGTTTGGGGGGAAAATTTGGGGATTTTAGGGGTGAAATTTGGGGATTTTGGGGATTAATTTGGGGATTTTGGGGATTTCAGGAAATTTGGGAAATTTGGGAATGCTGGGAGAGATTTGGGGTGGAAATTTGGGGATTTTGGGGTGAAATTTGGAGGTTTTGGGGTGAAAATAGAGGATTTTGGGGTGAAATTTGGGGATTTTAGGAGTGAAATTTGGGGATTGGGGGAGCTGGGAGTCCCAGGTTTGGGGAATTTTGGGAATTTTTGGGATTATTTGAGGGATTTTGGGAAATTTGGGAATGCTGGGAGGGATTTGGGGTGAAAATTGGGGATTTTAGGGTGAAAATTTGAGATTTTGGGGTGAAATTGGGAGATTTTGGGGGATTTGGGGTCCTGGGGAATCCTGGTTTTATGGGAATTTTTCGGATTTTGGGAATTTCGGGGATTTTGGGAAAATTTGGGAATTATTTTGGGGATTTTGGGAATGTTGGGAGGGATTTGGGGTGGAAATTGGGGGTTTGGGGTGAAAATTTGGGGATTTTAGGGGTGAAATTTGGGGATTTTGGGGATTAATTGGGGGATTTCAGGGATTAATTTGGGGATTTTGGGGATTATTTCAGGGATTTTGGGAGATTTGGGAATGTTGGGAGGGATTTGGGGTGAAATTTGGGGGTTTTGGGGTGAAATTTGGGGGTTTGGGGGTAAAAATTTGGGATTTTAGGGGTGAAGTTTGGGGATTTGGGTGGGAAATTTTGGGATTTGGGGTGAAATTTTTGTATTTGAGTGCAAAAATTTGGGATTTGGGAGGAAATTTTGGGATCTGAGGGAAAAATTTTGGGGTTTTGAGGGGAAAATTTGGGATTTGAGGGTGATATGTGAGGGTTTGGGAGGAAATTTTGGGATCTGAGGGGAAAATTTGGGATTTGGGGGTGAAATTTGGGGATTTGGGAGGAAACTTTGGGACTTGGGAAGGAAATTTTGGGATATGAGGAGAAATTTTGGGATTTGAGGGGAAATTTTGGGGTTTTGAGGGAAAAAATTTTGGATTTGGGGGTGAAAATTTGGGATTTGGGAGGAAATTTTGGAGATTTGGGAGGAAATTTTGGGATTTGGGGGTGAAAATTTGGGGGTTTGGGGAGGAAAATTGGGGATTTTAGGGGTGAAGTTTGGGGATTTGGGAAGAAATTTTGGGATTTGGGAGGAAATTTTGGGATCTGAGGGGAAAATTTGGGGATTTGAGGGCAAAAATTTTAGGATTTGGGAGGAAATTTTGGGATTTGAGGGCAAAATTTTGGGATTTGGGTGTGAAAATTTGGGATCTGGTGTTGAAATTTTCGGGGTTTGGGGGTGAAAATTGGGGGATTTGGGGGAAATTTTGGGATTTGGGAGGAAATTTTGGGATCTGAGGGGAAAATTTGGGATTTGGGGGGGAAATTTTGGGGATTTGAGGGCAAAAATTTGGGATTTGGGAGTGAAAATTTGGGATTTGAGGGCAAAAATTTGGGATTGGGGAGGAAATTTTGGGGTTTTGAGGGTGAAAATTTGGGATTTGGGAGGAAATTTTGGGATCTGATGGGAAAATTTTGGGGATTTGGGAGGAAATTTTGGGGATTTGGGAGGAAATTTTGGGATCTGAGGAAGAAAATTGGGGATTTGGGAGGAAATTTTGGGATCTGATGGGAAAATTTCGGGATTTGAGGGGAAAATTTGGGGTTTGGGGTTGAAATTTTGGGGGGTTTGGGGGGGGGAAATTGGGGGATTTGGGGGAAATTTTGGGATTTGGGAGGAAATTTTGGGATCTGAGGGGAAAATTTGGGGATTTGGGTGTGAAAATTTGGGATCTGGTGTTGAAATTTTCGGGGTTTGGGGGTGAAAATTGGGGGATTTGGGGGAAATTTTGGGATTTGGGAGGAAATTTTGGGATCTGAGGGGAAAATTTGGGATTTGGGAGGAAATTTTGGGATCTGAGGAAGAAAATTGGGGATTTGGGAGGAAATTTTGGGATCGGATGGGAAAATTTTGGGATCTGAGGGGAAAAGTTGGGGTTTGGGGTCGAAATTTTGGGATTTTGGAGGATTTTTGGGTCAACTTTGGGGATTTTGGGGGGATTTTTGGGGCTTTGGCTGCTCCAGGCTGACCCCAAACCCCCCAGAATTCCCGAAAATGCCCGAAAATTCCCAAATTTTCCGGAAATGTTGGTTTTTAGGGTGAGAAAGGAGCGGCAGGCCCGCCGGGCAGGGATGGCCTTCAGGGTCCGGTGGGATTGCCGGGGCCGGCCGGAGCTCCGGGGGGACCTGGGGACGATGGGGACAAGGTGAGAAATCCCAAAAATAGCCCAAATTATCCCAAAAATTAAACTGAAAATTGAACTGAAAAAATCCCAAAAAAAATCGGCAAAAAATACCAAAAAAACCGCCGAAAAACAAGAAAAAAACCCAAAAAATGACCCAAAATCCTCCCCAGGGAGAATGGAGAGAAGGTGAGAAATCCCAAAAATAGCCCAAATTATCCCAAAAATTAAACTGAAAATTGAACTGAAAAAATCCCCAAAAAAATCGGCAAAAAATACCAAAAAAACCGCCGAAAAACAAGAAAAAAACCCAAAAAATGACCCAAAATCCTCCCCAGGGAGGATGGAGAGAAGGTGAGAAATCCCAAAAATAGCCCAAATTATCCCAAAAATTAAACTGAAAATTGAACTGAAAAAATCCCCCAAAAAATCGGACAAAAAAAGGCAAAAAACCCATGAAAAAACCCCAAAAAATGACCCAAAATCCTCCCCAGGGAGGATGGAGAGAAGGTGAGAAATCCCAAAAATATCCCAAAAAAATCCCAAAAAATTGAACTGAAAAAATCCCCCCAAAAAATCGGGAAAAAAATACCGAAAAAACGCCGAAAAACAAGAAAAAAACCCAAAAAATGACCCAAAATCCACCCCAGGGGGGATGGAGACAAGGTGAGAAATCCCAAAAATATCCCAAATTATCCCAAAAAAATCACAGAAAATTGAACTGAAAAAATCAAAAAAAAATCGGACAAAAAAAGGCAAAAAACCCATGAAAAACCCCAAAAAAACCCCCAAAATCCACACCAGGGATGATGGGGACAAGGTGAGAAATCCCAAAAATATCCCAAATTATCCCAAAAATTAAACTGAAAATTGAACTGAAAAAATCCCCAAAAAATCCCCTAAAAATTGGCCAAAAAACGCTGAAAAACCAATGAAAAATGAAAAAAAAACCTCCAAAAAATGACCCAAAATCCTCCCCAGTGAGGATGGGGACAAGGTGAGAAATCCCAAAAATATCCCAAATTATCCCAAAAATTAAACTGAAAATTGAACTGAAAAAATCCCCAAAAAAATCGGCAAAAAATACCAAAAAAACCGCCGAAAAACAAGAAAAAAACCCAAAAAATGACCCAAAATCCTCCCCAGGGAGGATGGGAACAAGGTGAGAAATCCCAAAAATAGCCCAAATTATCCCAAAAATTAAACTGAAAATTGAACTGAAAAAATCCCCCAAAAAATCGGACAAAAAAAGGCAAAAAACCCATGAAAAAACCCCAAAAAATGACCCAAAATCCTCCCCAGGGAGGATGGAGAGAAGGTGAGAAATCCCAAAAATAGCCCAAATTATCCCAAAAATTAAACTGAAAATTGAACTGAAAAAATCCCCCAAAAAAATCGGCAAAAAAATATCGAAAAAACGCCGAAAAACAAGAAAAAAACCCAAAAAATGACCCAAAATCCTCCCCAGGGAGGATGGAGAGAAGGTGAGAAATCCCAAAAATATCCCAAATTATCCCCAAAAAATCCCAAAAAATTGAACTGAAAAAATCCCCCCAAAAAAAATCCCCTAAAAATTGGCCAAAAAACGCTGAAAAACCAAAGAAAAATGAAAAAAAAACTCCAAAAAATGACCCAAAATCCTCCCCAGGGAGGATGGAGAGAAGGTGAGAAATCCTAAAAATATCCTAAATTTACCCAAAAAAATCACAGAAAATTAAACTGGGGGAAAAAAAAAAATCGGCCAAAAAATATCGAAAAAACAAGAAAAAACCCCAAAAAATGACCCAAAATGCTCCCCAGGGAGGATGGGGACAAGGTGAGAAATCCCCAAAATATCCCAAATTATCCCAAAAAAATCACAGAAAATTGAACTGAAAAAATAAAAAAAAAAAATCGGACAAAAAAAGGCAAAAAACCCATGAAAAACCCCAAAAAATGACCCAAAATCCTTTCCCGGGGGGACCTGGGGACGATGGGGAGAAGGTGAGAAATCCTAAAAACCCCAAAATTAACCCAAAATTGAAGATAAAATGAATCCCAAGAAATCTCCCCAAAAATTCCCCAAAAATTGGCCAAAAAAGGGTGAAAAAACAATGAAAAACAAGAAAAAAACCCAAAAAATGACCCAAAATCCACCCCAGGGAGGATGGGGAGAAGGTGAGAAATCCCAAAAATATCCCAAATTATCCAAAAAAAATCCAAATCCAAAAAATCCACCAAAAAAATCCCCAAAAAATTGGGAAAATACCCCAAAAAACCCCAATGAAAAATTAAAAAAAACTCCAAAAAAGTGCTAAACTCCTCCCCAGGGAGGATGGGGAGAAGGTGAGAAATCCCAAAAATATCCCAAATTATCCCAAAAATTAAGATAAAATGAATCCCAAAAAATCTCCCCAAAAAATCACCAAAAAACCCCTAAAAAACGCCAAAAAACCAAGAAAAAACCCCAAAAAATGACCCAAAATGCTCCCCAGAGAGGATGGAGAGAAGGTGAGAAATCCTAAAAATATCCCAAATTATCCCAAAAAAATCCTAAAAAATTAAACTGAAAAAACCAAAAAAAAATCGGACAAAAAAAGGCAAAAAACCAAAGAAAAAATCCCAAAAAATGACCTAAAATCCTTTCCCAAGGGGACCTGGGGAGGATGGAGAGAAGGTGAGAAATCCTAAAAATATCCCAAATTTGCCCAAAAAATCCCAAAAAATTAAACTGAAAAAATCCCCAAAAAATCGGACAAAAAACCCCCCAAAAAAAGCAAAAAAAAAACAAGAAAAAAACCCCCAAAATCCAAAAAAAACTCCCCAAAATTCCCCCAAAAAATCCCAAATAAACCACAAATCTCCCAAAAACTCTGAGCAATTTTAAAAAACCCCAAAAACCTCCAAAACCCACCCCAGAATCCCCAAATTCCCCCAAACTGCCCCAAAATCCCCCCAAATCTCCAGAAAATCCCCAAAATCCCCAAAAATCCCCAAAAATTCCCTCAAAAATTAAAAAAATTCCTAAAATTCCCAAAATCCTTCCCAAAATTCCCACTTTCCTCCCCAAAATCACTCCAAAAATTCCCCCAAAATTCAAAAAAAGTCCCAAAAAAGTCCCAAAATTCCCCAAAATTCCCAAAATTCCCCGAAATTCCCATTTTTCCTTCCCAAAATTCCCCCAAAATCCCCAAAATTCCCTCAAAAAATTAAAAAAATTCCTAAAATTCCCAAAATCCTTCCCAAAATTCCCATTTTCCTCCCCAAAATTCCCACTTTGCCCTCCAAAATCACTCCAAAAATTCCCCAAAATTCAAAAAAAGTCCCAAAAATGTCCCAAAAATTCCAAAAAATTCCCAAAATTCCCACTTTCCTCTCCAAAATCACTCCAAAAATTCCCCAAAATTTAAAAAAAAGTCCCAAAAATTCCCCAAAATTCCCCAAAATTCCCAATTTCCTCTCCAAAATCACTCCAAAAATTTAAAAAAATCCAAAAAGTCCCAAAAGTGTCCCAAAATTCCCAAAAATTCCCAAAATTCCCATTTTTCCTCCCAAAAATCCCCCCCAAATCCCAAAAAAAATTCCCAAAAATTCCCAAAATTCCCACTTTCCTCCCCAAAATCCCCCAAAATTCCCATTTTTCCTCCCCAAAATCCCCAAAAATGCCCCAAAATTGCCCCAAAAAATTCCCCAAATTTTTTTTAAAATTCCCAAAATCCCTGAAATTCCCCAAAATCCCCCAAAATTCCCGAATTTTCCCAATTCCCAGGGCGAGGTTGGCGATCCCGGCCCCAAAGGCACCAAAGGCACCAAAGGAGAACACGTGAGTCACGGAATTCCCAAATTTCCCCCAAAAATTTGGGGGATTTTTCCCCAAATTTGGGGTTTTTCCCAATTTAAAAACCTCATCCCCAGATTTTTCCTGATTTTTCCCAATTTTTCCTGAATTTTTCCTGAATTTTTCCCAATTTTCCCCTGAATTTTCCCCCAATTTTTCCTGAATTTTTCCAAAAAATTTTCCTGAATTTCCCCCAATTTTTCCCCAATTTCCCCAATTTTTTCCAAATTTCCCCCAAATTTCCCCCAATTCTTCCCAAATGTTTTCCAAATTTTTCGCAAATTTTTCCCAAATTTCCCCTGAATTTTTCCCAATTTTTTCCCAATTTCCCCAACTTTCCCCAATTTCCCCCAATTTTCCCCCAAAATTTTCCCCCAATTTTTCCCCAATTTTTCCCAAATTTTCCCCAAATTTTTCCCCAATTTTCCCTGAATCTTTCCTGAATTTTTCCCAGATTTTTCCTGAATTTTACCCAAATTTTTCCCGAATTTTCCCCATTTTTTCCCAAAATTTTCCCAAATTTTTCCTGAATTTTTCCCAGATTTTTTCCCATTTTTTCCCCATTTTCCCCCCAATTTTTCCCCCTAATTTTTCCCCCAATTTTCCCCCAATTTTTCCTGACTTTTTCCCAAATTTTCCCCAAATTCCCCCAAATTTTTCCCAAATTTTTCCCAATTTCCCCCAAATTTTTCCCCCAATTTTCCCAAATTTCCCCCAATTTTCCCCCAATTTTCCCCCAAAATTTCCCCAATTCTTCCCTAATTTTCTCCAAATTTTCCCCAAATTTTCCCCAAATTTCCCCAAATTTTCCCCAAATTTCCCCAAATTTTCCCCCAATTTCCCCCCCATTTTGCCCCAATTTTTCCAATATTTCTCCTGAATTTCCCCCCAAATTTTCCCAATATTTTCCCCTAATTTCCCCTGAATTTTCCCCAATTTCTCCCCAATTTTTCCCAATTTTCTCTGAATTTTCCCAAAATTTTTCCAAATTCCCCCAATTTTCCCCAAAATTTTCCCAAATTTCCCCCAAATTTTCCCCAATTTTCCACCAAATTTTCCTGAATTCTCCCACAAATTTTTCCTATTTTCCCCCAATTTTCCCCAAATTTTTCCCAATTTTTTCCTAAATATTTCCCAAATTTTCCCTGAATTTTCCCCAATTTTCCCCCAACTTTCCCTTAATTTTCCCCCAATTTCCCCAAATTTCCCCAATTTTTCCCAAATTTTCCCCAAATTTCCTCCAATTTTCCCCTGAATTTTCACCAATTTCCCCCAAATTTCCCCCAAATTTTCCCCATTTTTCCCCAATTTTCCCGAATTCTCCCCCAAATTTTCCCAATTTTTTCCTAAATATTTCCCAAATTTCCCCTGAATTTTTCCCAATGTTTTTCCCAAATTTTCCCTAACTTTTCCCCCCAGTTTTCCCCCCAAATTTTCCCCAAACTTTTCCCGACTCTTCCCCCAATTTTCCCCAAATTTTCCCCCATTTTTCCCCCAAGTTTCCCCTGAATTTTCCCAAATTTCCCCCAATTTTTTCCCCAATTTTCCCCCAAATTTTCCCCAAATTTTCCCCAATTTTCAACAATTTCCCCCTGAATTTCCCCTGAATTTTCCCCAATTCTTCCCAATTTCCCCCAAATTTTCCCAAAATTTTTCCAAATTCCCCCAATTTTCCCCAAATTTTCTCTGAGTTTTCCCCAAATTTTCCCAAAAATTTTCCCAAATTTTCCCTAAATTTCCCCCAAATTTCCACCAAATTTTCCTGAATTCTCCCCCCAAATTTTCCCAATTTTTTTCCCAAATATTTCCCAAATTTCCCCTGAATTTTTCCCGATTTTTTTCCTGAATTTCCCCCCCAATTTTTCCCCAAATAGTTCCCAATTTTTTCCCAAATATTTCCCAATTTTTCCCCCAATTTCCCCCCAAATCTTCCCCAAATCTTTCCTGAATTTCCCCAAATTTTCCCCCAATTTTCCCCCCCATTTCCCCTGAATTTTCCACAAATTTTCCCCATTTTCCCCCCCCAATTTTCCCAATTTTTCCCAAATTTTCCCCAATTTGCCTCCAATTTTCCCCTGAATTTTCACCAATTTCCCCCAAATTTTCCCCAATTTTCCCCAAATTTCCCCCAAATTTTCCCCAATTTTCCCCAAATTTCCCCCAAATTTTCCCCAATTTTCCCCAAATTTCCCCCAAATTTCCCCAAATTTCCCCAAATTTCCCCCAATTTTCCACCAAATTTTCCTGAATTCTCCCCCAAATTTTTCCCAAATTTTTCCTGACTTTTCCTCTAATTTCCCCAATTTCCCCCCATTTTCCCCAATTTCTCCCAAATTTTCCCCAAACTTTTCCCAACTTTTCCCCCAATTTTCCCCCAATTTCCCCAAATTTTCCCAAATTTTCCCAAATTTTCCCAAATTTTCCCAAATTTCCCCAATCCAGGGTCCCCCGGCCCTCCCGGCCCCATGGGAGGAGTTGGACAGCCCGGAGCTGCCGTGAGTTAATTCCCGAAATTTGGGGAAATTTTGGGAAATTTTGGGGAATTTTGGGAAATTTTGGGATTCAGGGAGGAAATTTGGGAGTTTCTGGAGGAGATTTGGGGATTTTGGGGAAAAATTTGGGGATTTTGGGGGAAATTTTGGGATTTGGGGAGATTTTGGGAGAAAATCTGAAGATCTGGGAGCGAAATTTTGGGGTTTGGGGTGGAAATTTGGAGATTTTTGGGGGATTTGGGGATTTTGGGGGAAATTTTGGTATTTTGGGGAGAAATTTTGGGGAATTTGGGAGAAATTTTGGGGGAATTTGGGAAGGAAATTTTGGGGATTTTGGGGGAAAATTTGGGGATTTAGGGGGAAAAATTTGGGAGTTCAGGGGGAAATTTGGGGATTTGGGGGAAATTTTGTGTTTTCTGGAGGAGATTTTGGGATTCGGGAGAGAAATTTTGGGATTTAGGGGGAAAAATTTGGGGGTTTAGTGGGAATTTTTGACATTTTGGGAAAATTTTGGAGATTTTGGGGGAAATTGGGGTTTTCTGGAGGAGATTTTGGGATTTGGAAGGTGAAATTTGGGGGTTTAGGGGGAAATTTGGGGTTTGGAAGGGAGATTTGGGGATTTTGGGGGAAATTTGGGGATTTTGGGGCATTTTGGGGATAAATTTTGGGGATTTTGGGGGAAATTTTGGGATTTGGGGGAGAAATTTGGGGTTTAGGGGAGAAAGTTTGAGATTTGGGGGAGAAATTTGGGGGAAATTTGAAGATCTGGGAAGGAAATTTTGGGGATTTTGGGGAAATTTTGGGATTTTTGGGGGAATTTGGGGATTTGGGGAGATTTTGGGAGAAAATCTGAAGATCTGGGAGCGAAATTTTGGGGTTTGGGGTGGAAATTTGGAGATTTTTGGGGGAAATGTGGGGGTTTTGGGGGAAATTTTGGGATTTTGGGGAGAAATTTTGGGATTTGGAAGGGAGATTTGGGGATTTTTGGAGGGAAATTTTGGGATTTAGGGGAAGATTTTGGGATTTTGGGGAAATTTTGGGATTTTGGGGGAAAAATTTGGGATTTGGAAGGGAAATTTTGGGTTTTCTGGGGGAGATTTTGGGATTTAGGGGGAAAATTTTGGGGATTTTGGGGGAAATTTGGGGATTTGGGAGGGAAATTTTGGGGATTTTGGGGGAAAATTTGGGGATTTAGGGGGAAAATTTGGGGATTTTGGGGGAAATTTTGGGGATTTTGGGGGAAAATTTGGGATTTAGGGGAGAAATTTTGGGATTTTGAGGGAAATTTTGGGGGAAATTTCTGGATTTTGGGGGAAATTTCGGGGATTTGGGGGAAATTTTGGGTTTTCTGGAGGAGATTTTGGGATTTTTGGGGGAAATTTTGGGATTTTGGGGGAAATTTTGGGGAGAAATTTGGGGATTTGGGAGGCAAATTTTGGGATTTTGGGAGGAATTTTGGGATTCGGGAGGATTTGGGTGAATTTAGGGGGAGAAATTTTGGGGTTTGTGGAGGGAAATTTGGGATTTTGGGGGGGATTTGGGGTGATTTTAGGGTGATTTTGGGGTGAATTTTGGGGTGAATTTTAGGGGATTTTGGGGTTTTTTTCGTGTGGATTTTGGGGTGATTTTGGGTGGATTTGGGGGTTTTTTGGGTGGATTTTGGGGTGGATTTTAGGGTTTTTTGGGTGATTTTATGGTTATTCTCTGTGGCATTTTGGGGTTTATTTTAGGGGATTTTTGGGTGGATTTTGGGGTCATTTTGGGTTGATTTGGGGATTATTTTGGGGTTTATTTTAGGGGATTTTTGGGTGGATTTTGGGGTTCTTTTGGGTTGATTTGGGGATTATTTTGGGGTTATTTTAGGCGATTTTGGGAAATTTATCTTCGGGGTTTTTTTGGGTTTTTTCCTTTTCTTCAGGGTGCGATTTTAGGGTGGATTTAGGGTTTTTTGGGATTCTTTTTGGGTGATTTTGGTTTTTTTTCAGGTGGATTTTAGGTGGATTTTTGGGGGATTTTTGGGGGCAATTTTAGGGTGATTTTGGCTCATTTTTTGTGGGATTTTGGGTTGATTTTGGGTTGATTTTGGGTTGATTTTGGCTTATTTTTTGTAGGATTTTGGGTTGATTTTGGTTTTATTTTGGGTTGATTTTGGGTTGATTTTGGTTTTATTTTGGGTTGATTTTGGCTTTATTTTGGGGTGATTTTGGGTTGATTTTGGTTTTATTTTGGGGTGATTTTGGGTTGATTTTGGCTTTATTTTGGGGTGATTTTGGGTTGATTTTGGATTTATTTTGGGGTGATTTTGGGTTGATTTTGGTTTTATTTTGGGTTGATTTTGGGTTGATTTTGGATTTATTTTGGGTTGATTTTGGATTTATTTTGGGGTGATTTTGGGTTGATTTTGGTTTTATTTTGGGTTGATTTTGGTTTTATTTTGGGTTGATTTTGGGTTGATTTTGGCTTTATTTTGGGGTGATTTTGGGTTGATTTTGGTTTTATTTTGGGGTGATTTTGGGTTGATTTTGGTTTTATTTTGGGTGATTTTGGGGTGATTTTGGTTTTATTTTGGGGTGATTTTGGGGTGATTTTGGTTTTATTTTGGGTGATTTTGGGGTGATTTTGGTTTTATTTTGGGGTGATTTTGGGGTGATTTTGGTTTTATTTTGGGTTGATTTTGGGTTGATTTTGGCTTTATTTTGGGTTGATTTTGGGTTGATTTTGGGGTGATTTTGGGGTGATTTTGGGTTGATTTTGGTTTTATTTTGGGGTGATTTTGGGTTGATTTTGGTTTTATTTTGGGGTGATTTTGGGGTGATTTTGGCTTTATTTTGGGGTGATTTTGGGGTGATTTTGGCTTTATTTTGGGGTGATTTTGGGTTGATTTGGGGTGCTATTTCGGGTGGATTTTATGGGATTTTTTGTTAGATTTTTGATTTATTTTAGGGTTATTTCATGCAGGATTTTAGGGTGGATTTGGGGTGATTTTGGGATTATTTTGAGTCGATTTGGGGTTGATTTGGGTTTAATTTTGGGATGATTCTGGGATGACTTTGGGTTAATTTTGGGACAGTTTTGTGTAGGATTTTGGGGTGATTTTGGGGGAGTTTCTGGTTGAGGTTTTTTGGGGTTTTTTCTTTTATCAGGGTGGGATTTTGTGGTGATTTTAGGGTTGATTTTGGGATTATTTTGTGTAGGATTTCGGGGCAGATTTTATGATATTTTGGGATGATTTTGGGGAATTTCTTGTTAGGTTTTTTTCTTTTTTAGGGTGGATTTGGGCTGATTTTGGGGTAATTTTGGGATGATTTTGGGGTAATTTTGGGATGATTTTGGGGTAATTTTGGGATGATTTTGGGGTGATTTTGGGATGATTTTGGGATGATTTTGGGATGATTTTGGGATAATTTTGGGATAATTTTGGGGTGATTTCAGGAGATTTTAAGGGGATTTTGGGGTTATTTTTTGGGTTTGTTTGGAGTGATTTTTGGGTTACTTTGGGCTGATTTGGGGGAATTTCTGGGAGGTTTTTTTTCCTTTTTTCGGGGTGGATTTTGGGATGGATTTGGGATGATTTTGGGTAAATTTTGGGATTATTTTGGGTTATTTTTGGGGTGATTTTGGGATGATTTTGGGGTTAATTTTCAGATGATTTTGGGATGATTTTGGGGTGATTTTGGGGTGATTTTGGGGTTAATTTTCAGATGATTTTGGGATGATTTTGGGTTATTTTGGGGTGATTTCAGGGCAGATTTTATGAGGTTTTGGGATGATTTTGGGATGATTTTGGGGTAATTTTGGGATGATTTTGGGGTGATTTTGGGATGATTTTGGGATGATTTTGGGATGATTTTGGGATAATTTTGGGATAATTTTGGGGTGATTTCAGGAGATTTTAAGGGGATTTTGGGGTTATTTTTTGGGTTTGTTTGGAGTGATTTTTGGGTTACTTTGGGCTGATTTGGGGGAATTTCTGGGAGGTTTTTTTTCCTTTTTTCGGGGTGGATTTTGGGATGGATTTGGGATGATTTTGGGTAAATTTTGGGATTATTTTGGGTTATTTTTGGGGTGATTTTGGGATGATTTTGGGGTTAATTTTCAGATGATTTTGGGATGATTTTGGGGTGATTTTGGGGTGATTTTGGGGTTAATTTTCAGATGATTTTGGGATGATTTTGGGTTATTTTGGGGTGATTTCAGGGCAGATTTTATGAGGTTTTGGGATGATTTTGGGGAATTTCTGGTTAGGTTTTTTTTCCTTTTTTTAGGGTGGATTTGGGGTGATTTTGGGTTATTTTTGGGATAATTTTGGGATGATTTTGGGATGATTTTGGGGAATTTCTGGTTAGATTTTTTTTCCTTTTTTTTAGGGTGGATTTGGGGTGATTTTGGGATGATTTTGGGATAATTTTGGGATGATTTTGGGATGATTTTGGGGAATTTCTGGTTAGATTTTTTTTCCTTTTTTTTAGGGTGGATTTGGGGTGATTTTGGGTTATTTTTGGATGATTTTGGGTTATTTTTGGGATAATTTTTGGGATGATTTTGGGATGATTTTGGGATGATTTTCAGGTGATTTTCCGATGATTTTCTGTGGGATTTTGGTGTGATTTTACATGGAATTTCTGTGTTGTTTCGGGATGAATTTTGGGATGGAGTTGGGATTATTTTGGGATAATTTTGGGATAATTTTGGGATAATTTTGTGGTGATTTTGTGGTGATTTTCTGTGGGATTTTGGGATAATTTTTGGATGATTTTGGGTTATTTTTGGGATAATTTTTGGGATGATTTTGGGATGATTTTGGGGTAATTTTGGGATGATTTTCAGGTGATTTTCAGATGATTTTCAGTGGGATTTTGGTGTGATTTTACATGGAATTTCTGTGTTGTTTCGGGCTGAATTTTGGGATGGAGTTGGGATTATTTTGGGATAATTTTGGGATAATTTTGGGATTATTTTGGGATAATTTTGGGATAATTTTGGGATGATTTTGCGGTGATTTTGGGGCATTTTCAGTGGGATTTTGGGGTTATTTTAGAATTTTAGTGGGTTTTGGGGTGGATTTTGGGGTAATTTTGGGCTAATTTTGGGTGCTTTTGGGTGGTTTTTCCCTCCCAGGGAGCCGATGGGGAGCTGGGATTTTAGGGTGGATTTGGGATGATTTTGGGATGATTTTGGGATGATTTTGGGGTGATTTTGTATAGGATTTTGGGTTAATTTTGGGATTATTTTGGGGCGATTTTGTGTGGGATTTTGGTATTATTTTGGGGTGATTTTGGGATAATTTTGGGATAATTTTGGGATAATTTTGGGATAATTTCAGGGGATTTTAAGGGGATTTTGGGGTTATTTTTTGGGTTTGTTTGGAGTGATTTTTGGGTTACTTTGGGCTGATTTGGGGGAATTTCTGGGAGGTTTTTTTCCTTTTTTCGGGGTGGATTTTGGGATGGATTTGGGATTATTTTGGGTGATTTTGGGATTATTTTGGGTTATTTTTGGGGTGATTTTGGGGTGATTTTGGGGTTAATTTTCAGATGATTTTGGGATGATTTTGGGATGATTTTGGGGTGATTTTGGGGTGATTTCAGGGCAGATTTTATGAGGTTTTGGGATGATTTTGGGGAATTTCTGGTTAGGTTTTTTTTCCTTTTTTTAGGGTGGATTTGGGATGATTTTGGGGTTATTTTTGGGGTGATTTTCGAATCATTTTGGGATGATTTTGGGGAATTTCTGGTTAGATTTTTTTCCCTTTTTCTAGGGTGGATTTGGGATGATTTTGGGATAATTTTTGGATGATTTTGGGTTATTTTTGGGATAATTTTTGGGGTGATTTTGGGGTGATTTTGGGATGATTTTGGGATGATTTTGGGATGATTTTCAGGGGATTTTCAGGTGATTTTCTGATGATTTTCTGTGGGATTTTGGTGTGATTTTACATGGAATTTCTGTGTTGTTTCGGGATGAATTTTGGGATGGATTTGGGATGATTTTGGGATGATTTTGGGGTGATTTTGGGATAATTTTGGGGTGATTTTGTGGTGATTTTCTGTGGGATTTTGGGATAATTTTTGGATGATTTTGGGTTATTTTTGGGATAATTTTTGGGATGATTTTGGGATGATTTTGGGGTGATTTTGGGATAATTTTGGGATTATTTTGGGATGGATTTTCCAATGATTTTGGGGCTATTTTGGGATGATTTTGGGGTGATTTTATGTAGAATTTCTGTGTTCTTTCAGGGTGATTTTGGGGTGATTTTGGGGTTATTTTACATAGAATTTTGGTGGGGTTTGGGGTGGATTTTGGGGTAATTTCGGGTGGATTTTGGGTTAATTTTGGGTGATTTTTCCCCTCCCAGGGAGCCGATGGGGAGCTGGGATTTTAGGGTGGATTTGGGGTGATTTTGGGATGATTTTGGGATGATTTTGGGATGATTTTGGGATGGATTTTCCAATGATTTTGGGGCTATTTTGGGGTGATTTGGGGATAATTTTGGGTAATTTCTGGTTCGTTTTCTTTTTTCATTTTTTTCGGGTGGATTTGGGATGATTTTGGGATGATTTTCAGATGATTTTGGGATAATTTTGGGGTGATTTTGGGGTGATTTTGGTGTTATTTTGCATGGAATTTCTGTGTTATTTCAGGGTGACTTTTGGCTGGATTTTGGGATGGATTTGGGATGATTTTGGGTTAATTTTGGGATGATTTCGGGATTATTTTGGGGCTATTTTCAGTGGGATTTTGGGGTTATTTTACATAGAATTTCTGTGTTATTTCGGGGTTACTTTGGGCTAATTTTGGGCTAATTTTGGGATGGATTTGGGATAATTTTGGGATGATTTTGGGGTGATTTTGGGATGGATTCGGGATAATTTTGGGATGATTTTGTTTGGGATTTTTGCATTATTTTAGGATGATTTTGGGATGACTTTGGGGTAACTTTGGGATAATTTTGGGGTGATTGGCCGATGATTTTCAGGTGATTTTGGGATGATTTTGTGGTGATTTTCAGTGGGATTTTGGGGTTATTTTACATAGAATTTCTGTGTTATTTCAGGCTGGATTTGGGCTGATTTTGGGCTGATTTTGGGCTGATTTGGGGTGTTTTTCCCCTCCCAGGGCGCCGATGGGGAGCCAGGAGCTCGGGGAGCTCAAGGACATTTTGGGGTGAAAGGAGACGAAGGAGCAAGAGGATTCAATGGAGCGCCAGGGCCGATTGGGCTGCAGGTCTGAGAACCCAAAAACACCCCAAAAGTACCCCAAAAAATATAAAAAAATCCCAAATCCATCCAGGAAAAATCCAGGAAAAATCCCAAAGAAACTCTCAAAAAGCCCCCAAAATACCCCAAAACCAGCCCAAAAATATCCCAAAAATACCCAAAAATATCCCAAAAATACCCCAAAAATACCCAGAAACAGACTGACAACACCAGGAAAAAATCCCAAATTCACCTGGAAAAGTCCCTCAAAAAACCCACAAAAATCCTCCCAAAAAGCCCCAAAAATATCCCCAAAAATACCCCAAAAACAGCGCAAAAATATCCCAAAAATACCCAAAAATATCCCAAAAATACCCCAAAAAATATTTTAAAAAATCCCAAATCCATCCAGGAAAAAATCCAGGAAAAAATCCCAAAGAAACTCTCAAAAAGCCCCCAAAATACCCCAAAAACAGCCCAAAAATATCCCAAAACCAGCCCAAAAATATCCTAAAACCAGCCCAAAAATATCCCAAAACCAGCCCAAAAATATCCCAAAACCAGCCCAAAAATATCCCAAAAATACCCCAAAAACAGACTGAAAACACCTGGAAAAAATCCCAAAAATTCCCCCCAAAAAATCCCAAATCCACACAGAAGAAAATAAAAATCTCTCCCAAAAAGATCCCCAAAAACAGCCCAAAATCAGCCCAAAAACACCTGAAAAAATCCCAAAAACATCCCAAAAATATCCCAAAAACAGACCAAAACCATCTCAAATCCGTCCAGAAAAATTCCAAAAAAATCACCCCAAAAACAGCCAGAAAAAATCCCCACAAAAATCCCAAATTTATCCAGAAAAATCCCAAAAAATACCCCAAAAAATACCAAAAAAATACCCCCAAAAACACTCCAAAACCAAAACACCCAAATTCCCAAAAAAATCCCAAAAATTCCCCCCCAAAAAATCCCAAATCCACACAGAAGAAAAGAAAAATCTCTCCCAAAAAGATCCCCAAAAAACAGCCCAAAAACACCTGAAAATATCCCCAAAACATCCCAAAAATATCCCAAAACCAGACCAGAAACACCTGGGAAAAATCCCAAATCCATCCAGAAAAAAATCCCAGAAAAAATCCCTTCAAAAGTCCCAAAAAACAGCCCAAAATCAGCCCAAAAACACCTGAAAAAATCCCCAAAACCAGACTGAAAACAGCCAGAAAAATCCCCACAAAAATCCCAAATCTATCCAGAAAAATTCCCAGAAAAAAATCCCCCAAAAAAACCCAAAAAAACCCCCAAAAAAGCTCAAAAACAACCCCAAAACACCCCAAAAAAATCAAAATATCCACCCGAAAAACACCCAAAAAAACCTGGAAAAACACCCAAATCCATCCAGAAAACATCCCAGGAAAAATCCCAAGGAAACTCCCAAAAAGCCCCAAAAATACCTGGAAAAAGAAATCCCAAATTCACCTGGAAAAAGTCCCTCAAAACACCCACAAAAATCCCCCCAAAAAGCCCCAAAAATATCCCCAAAAATACCCCAAAAACAGCCCAAAAATATCCCAAAAACAGCCCAAAAATATCCCAAAACCAGCCCAAAAATAGCCCAAAAATACCCCAAAACACCCCAAAAACACCCCAAAAACCACTCCAAAACCAGACCCAAATTCCCAAAAATTCCCAAAAATTCCCCCAAAAATTCCCAAATTCTGGAATTTCCCGCAGGGCTCTCCAGGTCCGGCAGGTGACAAAGGTGAGACGGGAGACGTTGGACCTCTGGTGAGTCACAATCCCCAAAATTCCCAAAATTCCCAAAATTCCCAAAATTCCCAAACTCCCAAATTCCCCAAAATTCCATCCCCCATGTCCTGAAATTCCCCCATCCTGAAATTCCCCAAATTCCCCCAAAAATTCCCCAAATTCCCAAAATTCCTAACCCCCAAAATCCCCTCCCCACCCCCAAAATTTCCCAAATTCCCCCAAATTTCCAAATCCCAAAATTCCCCAAAATTCCCAAATTCCCCAAAAGTCCCCACCCCACTTCCCGAAATTCCTCCATCCTGAAATTCCCCAAATTCCCCCAAAAATCCCCAAAATTCCCCAAATTCCCCAAATTCCCAAAATTCCTAACCCCCAAATTCCCCTCCTCACCCCCCGAAATTTCCCAAATTTCCCAAAATTTCCAAATCCCAAAATTCCCAAATTCCCCAAAAGTCCCCACCCCACCTCCCGAAATTCCTCCATCCCGAAATTCCCCAAAATTCCCCAAAAAATTCCCAAAATTCCCAAAATTCCCCAAATTCCCAAAATTCCTAACCCCCAAATTCCCCTCCTCACCCCCAAAATTTCCCAAATTTCCCCAAATTTCCAAATCCCAAAATTCCCCAAAAATTCCCAAATTCCCCAAAAGTCCCCACCCCACTTCCCAAAATTCCTCCATCCCGAAATTCCCCAAAATTCCCCCAAAAATCCCCAAAATTCCCAAAATTCCCCAAATTCCCAAAATTCCTAACCCCCAAATTCCCCTCCTCACCCCCAAAATTTCCCAAATTTCCCCAAATTTCCAAATCCCAAAATTCCCCAAAAATTCCCAAATTCCCCAAAAGTCCCCACCCCACTTCCCGAAATTCCTCCATCCCGAAATTCCCAAAATTCCCCCAAAAATCCCCAACCTCTGAATTCCCCTCCTCACCCCTGAAATGTCCCAAATTCCCCAAAATTTCCAAATCCCAAAAATTCCCAAAAATTCCCAAATTCCCAAATTCCCCAAAAGTCCCCACCCCACCTCCCGATATTCCTCCATCCCGAAATTCCCAAAATTCCCCAAAAATCCCCAAAATTCCCAAAATTCCCGACCTCTGAATTCCCCTCCCCATCCCCAAAATTTCCAAAATTCCCCAAAACCCTAAATTCCCAAATTTCCAAATTCCCCAAAATTCCTCCATCCCAAAATTCCCCCAAAATTCCTGACCCCCAAATTCCCCTCCCCACCCCCAAAATTCCCCAAATTTCCCAAATCCCAAAATTCCCCTAAATCTCCCCTAAATCCCCAAATTCCCCAAAAGTCCCTCCCCCACTTCCCAAAATTTCCAAAATTCTCCAATCCCAAAATTCCCCTAAAACTCCCGAATTTCCTCTTCCACATCCCAAAATTCCCCAAAATTCCCCTAAAATTCCCCTAAATCCCCCTAAAATTCCCCAAATTTCCTCCACCACTTCCCAAAATTCCCCAAAATTCCCAAAATTCCCTTCTCCAATCCCAAATTCCCAAATTTCCTCCCCAATTTTCCCTTCCACATCCCAAAATTCCCCTAAAATTCCCCTAAAATCCCCAAAATTCTCTCCTCCAATCCCAACTTCCCCAAATTCCCAAATTCCCTCCCCAATTTCCCCTCCTGCATCCCAAAATTCCCCCAAAATTCCCCAAATTTTCCGCCTGAATTTCCCCATAAATTCTCCTAAAATTCCCAAGTTTCCCCAAAAATTCCCCAAAATTTATATAAAATTCCCCCTAAATTCCCTAAAATTCCCCCAAATTCCCAAAATTCTCTTCTCCAATCCTCAAATTCCCCAAATTCCCCAAATTTTCCCATCCCAGTTTCCCTTCTCGCATCCCAAAATTCCCCTAAATTCCCAAAATTCCCCGGAAATTCTCCTAAAATTCCCAAAATTCCTCTCCCCAATCCCAAAATTCCCAAATTTCCTCCTCAATTTCCCTTCCTGCATCCCAAAATTCACCTAAAATTCCCAAAAAATTCCCTAAATTCCCTTCTCCAATCCCAAATTTTTCCCCCAAAGGTCCCCAAAAGTTCCCAAAATTCCCAAAAAAATCCCCAAAATCCCCAAAATTCCCCAAAATTCCCAAATTTCCCCTAAAATTCCTTCAAATTCCCCTAAATTCCCTTCTCCAATCCCAAAATTCCCCAAAAAATCCCCAAAATTCCCCCAAATTCCCCCAAAAATCCCCCAAAATCCCCAAAAATCCCCAAAAAATCCCCAAAATCCCCAAAATTCCCAAATTTCCCCAAAATTCCCAAATTTCCCAGGGTCCCCCAGGCCCTCCTGGCCCTCGAGGTCCTGCTGGAGCTTCCGGAGCTGACGTGAGTCCAAAATCCCCAAAAATCCCCAAAAATCCCCCAAAAATTTCCACAAAAAATCCCCAAAAAATCCCCAAAAATTCCCCAAAAAATTCCCCAAAAAATCCCCAAAAATTCCCCAAAAAAACCCCAAAAAATCCCCAAAAAATCCCCCAAAAATTCCCCAAAATCCCCGAAATCGGGGAGACCTCATCCCAAATTTTTGGGGTGATTCCTCATTCCCGAAATTCCCGAAATTCCCGAAATTCCCGACTGCAGGGACCCCAAGGACCTCCGGGAGGAGTTGGGAATTTGGGACCTCCTGGGGAGAAGGTAAGGCGGGAATTTGGGAGAAATTTGGGAATTTTGGGGATTTTGGGGGATCCAGGATGCATTTTGGGGGAAATCTTGGGATTTTGGGAGGTCCAGGGTGGAATTTTGGGGGAATTTGGGAATTTTGGGGATTCAGGGTGGATTTTGGAGGAATTTGGGTGGAATTTTGGGGGATTTTTGGGGGATTTTTGGGGATTTGGGGGGATTTTGGGTGGAATTTTGGGAATTTGGGAGTTCCAGGATGGAATTTTTGGGATCCAGGGTGGAATTTGGGGGGAATTTTGGGGAATTTTGGGGAGAAAATTGGGGATTTGGGAGGTCCTGGGTGGAATTTTGGAGATTTTGGGGGGAATTTGGGGAATTTGGGGACCGGAATTTTGGGGATCCAGGGTGGAATTTTGGGATTCCTGGTTGGAATTTTGGGAGTTTCTAACGGAATTTGGGGATTCCAGGTTGGATTTTGGGGAGGAATTTTGGGATTTTGGGATTCTTGATGGAATTTTGGGGATTCCAGGTGGAATTTTAGGAGTTCCAGCTCGAATTTTGGGGGGATTTTGGGAATTTTGGGATTCCTGGGTGGAATTTTGGGGATCCAGGATGAATTTTGGGGATTCCTGGTTGGAATTTTGGGAGTTTCTAATGGAATTTGGGGATTCCAGGTTGGATTTTGGGAGAAATTTTGGGATTTTGGGGATCCTGGGTGGAATTTGGGGGGAATTTTGGGGATCCAGAGTGGATTTTGGGGGAAATTTTTGGGATTTGGGAAATCCAGGTGGAATTTTGGGAGTTCCGGATGGAATTTTGGGATTCCTGGTTGGAATTCTGGGAGTTCAAGTTGGAATTTCAGGATTTCCAGGTGGAATTTTGGGTGAATCCCACCTGGAATTTTGGGAATTCCGAATGGATTTTGGATTCCCAATGGGAATTTTGGGAATTCCCAAATCTCTCTCTCCCCCCAGGGTGATCCAGGTGAACCAGGAACTCCGGGAATTCAGGGAGAACCTGGAGCCAAGGTGAGAAAAATCCCAAAAAATCCTAAAAAATAAAAAAAAAAATCCCAAAAAATCCCCAAAAAATCCTCCAAAAAATCCCCCAAAAATCCTCCAAAAAATCCCCCAAAAAATCCTCCAAAAAATCCCCAAAAATCCCAAAAAAATCCTCCAAAAAATCCCCAAAAAATCCTCCAAAAATCCCTCCAAAAAAATCCCCTAAAATCCCCCAAAAATAAAAAAAAAAATCCCCCCAAAAACCCCAAAAATCACCCCAAAAATCCCCTAAAATCCCTCAAAAAACCCCCAAAAATCACCCCAAAAAACCCATAAAAAGCCCAAAAATCCCCCAAAACCCCTCAAAATTCCCAAAAAAATTTTTAAAAAAATCTCAAAAAAATCCCCCAAAAAACCTCCAAATCCCCCAAAAAATTTAAAAAAAAAAAATCTCAAAAAAATCCCCTGCCAAAAAATTCTTCCAAAGAATCTCCCAAAAATCCCCCAAAAATCCCGAAAAAATCCCCAAAATATCCCCCAAAACCCCCAAAATAAATCTCCCAAAAAATCCAAAAAATCCCACAAAAATCCCCAGAAATCCCCCCCAAAAATCCCCCCAAAATCCTCCTAAAAATTCAAAAGAATCCCCCCAAAAAATCCCCCAAAAATCCCCCCCTAAAAGTAAAAAAGAAATCCCAAAAAGATCCCCCAAAAAATTTTTTAAAAACCCAAAATCCTAAAAAAACCCTTTAAAAATCCCCAAAAAAATCCCTTTAAAAATCTCAAAAAATCCCCTCAGCAAAAAAAAAAAATTCTCCCAAAAAATAAAAAAAAAATTCCTCAAAAAAATGAAAAAAAAAATCTCCCCAAAGAAATCCAAAAGTCCCCAAAAAATCCTCAAAAATCCCCAAAAATCAAAAAAAAATCCCCCAAAAAATATTTTAAAATCTTTTAGAAACCCTTAAAATATCCCAGAAAAATCCCCCAAAAAACCCAAAAAATTCCCCAAAAAAATCTTTAAAAATCTTTAAAAATCCATTTAAAAATCCATTTAAAAATTAAAAAAAAATCTTTAAAAATCTTTAAAAATCCATTTAAAAATCCCAAAAAAAATCTTCAAAAATCTTTAAAAATCCATTTAAAAATTTTAAAAAAAATCTTTAAAAATCTTTAAAAATCCATTTAAAAATCAAAAAAAATCTTTAAAAATCCATTTAAAAATCCATTTAAAAACCCATTTAAAAATTTAAAAAATCTTTAAAAATCTTTAAAAATCCATTTTAAAATCCATTTAAAAATAAAAAACTCTTTAAAAATCTTTAAAAATCCATTTAAAAATCCCAAAAAAATCTTTAAAAATCCATTTAAAAATCCCAAAAAAATCTTTAAAAATCCATTTAAAAATTCCCAAAAAAATCTTTAAAAATCTTTAAAAATCCATTTAAAAAACCAAAAAACTCTTTTAAAATCTTTAAAAATCCATTTAAAAATCCCCCAAAAAAATCTTTAAAAATCTTTAAAAATCCATTTAAAAATCCCCAAAAAAACTTTAAAAGTCTTTAAAAATCCATTTAAAAATCCATTTAAAAATAAAAAAAAATCTTTAAAAATCCATTTAAAAATCCATTTAAAAATAAAAAAAAAAATCTTTAAAAATCTTTAAAAATCCATTTAAAAACCAAAAAAACTTTAAAAATCTTTAAAAATCCATTTAAAAATCCATTTAAAAATTTAAAAAAAAATCTTTAAAAAGTCTTTAAAAATCCATTTAAAAATCTTTAAAAATCTTTAAAAGTCTTTAAAAATCCGTTTAAAAATCCATTTAAAAATAAAAAAAAATCTTTAAAAATCTTTAAAAATCCATTTAAAAATCCAAAAAAATCTTTAAAAATCTTTAAAAATCCATTTAAAAATAAAAAAATCTTTAAAAATCCATTTAAAAATCCATTTAAAAACTAAAAAAAAAAATCTTTAAAAATCTTTAAAAATCCATTTAAAAATCCATTTAAAAAAAAATCTTTAAAAAGCTTTAAAAATCCATTTAAAAATCCACTAAAAATTTTAAAAAATCTTTAAAAATCTTTAAAAATCCATTTAAAAATAATAAAAAAATCTTTAAAAATCTTTAAAAATCCATTTAAAAATCCATTTAAAAATAAAAAAAATCTTTAAAAATCTTTTAAAATCCATTTAAAAATCCATTTAAAAATTTTTAAAAAAATCTTAAAAAATCTTTAAAAATCCATTTAAAAATCCAAAAAAAATCTTTAAAAATCCATTTAAAAATCCATTTAAAACTAAAAAAAAATCTTTAAAAATCTTTAAAATTCCATTTAAAAATCCAAAAAAAATCTTTAAAAATCCATTTAAAAATCCATTTAAAAACCCATTTAAAAATTAAAAAAAATCTTTAAAAATCTTTAAAAATCCATTTTAAAATCCATTTAAAAAATCCATTTAAAAATAAAAAACATCTTTAAAAATCTTTAAAAATCCATTTAAAAATCCCCAAAAAATCTTTAAAAATCTTTAAAAATCCATTTAAAAATCCATTTAAAAATTAAAAAAAAATCTTTAAAAAGCTTTACAAATCCATTTAAAAATCCATTTACCAAAAAAAATCTTTAAAAATCTTTACAAATCCATTTAAAAATCCATTTAAAACTAAAAAAAAATCTTTAAAAATCTTTAAAAATCCATTTTAAAATCCCCAAAAAAATCTTTAAAAATCTTTAAAAATCCATTTTAAAATCCCAAAAAAATTTTAAAAAGCTTTTAAAATCCATTTAAAAATCCATTTAAAAATAAAAAAAAATCTTTAAAAATCTTTGAAAATCCATTTAAAAATCCATTTAAAAATAAAAAAATCTTAAAAAATCTTTAAAAATCTTTAAAAATCCATTTAAAAATCCATTTAAAAATAAAAAAAAATCTTTAAAAATCTTTAAAAATCCATTTAAAAATCCATTTAAAAATCCCAAAAAATCTTTAAAAATCCATTTAAAAATCCATTTAAAAATCCCCAAAAAATCTTTAAAAATCTTTAAAAATCCATTTAAAAATCCATTTAAAAATCCCCAAAAAATCTTTAAAAATCCATTTAAAAATCCATTTAAAAATCCCCAAAAAATCTTTAAAAATCTTTAAAAATCCATTAAAAAATCTTAAAAACCCCAAAAATCTTTAAAAATCTTTAAAAATCCATTTAAAAATCAAAAAAAATCTTTAAAAATCTTTAAAAATCCATTAAAAAATCCAAAAAAATCCCCCAAAAAATCCCAAAAAAACCCCAAACCCCCCGAATTTCCCTGCCAATCGCGAATTTCCCGGAATGTTCCGGAATTTCCCGCAGGGTCCCCGCGGGGATCGAGGGGAGAAAGGTGAATCCGGATCCTCTGGAGCTGCAGGACCTCCTGGGGGAAAAGGACCTCCTGGGGACGATGGACCCAAGGGCAACCCCGTGAGTCTGAGTGCCCAAAAATTCCCAAAAATACCCCAAAAAATTGCCAGGAATTTTCGCCATTTTTTCTGGAATTTTTTACAATTTTTTTCCCATTTTTTCCCATTTTTTCCCCATTTTTTCCCCATTTTTCCCCACTTTTTCCCCATTTTTGTCCTTTTTTTCACCATTTTTTTGCCTTTTTCCCCCACTTTTGTCTATTTTTCCCCTTTTTTCCTCCATTTTTCTCCATTTTTCCCCATTTTTTCCCCATTTTTCCATATTTTTTTCACATTTCCCCATTTTTTCACATTTTTTCCACAATTTTTTCCATTTTTCCCATTGTTTTCCCCATTTTTTTCCCATTTTTTTCCATTTTTTTCCCATTACTACCCCTTTTTTTCTGGAATTTTTTACAATTTTTTCCCATTTTTTCCCCATTTTCCCCGTTTTTTCACCATTTTTTCCCATTTCCCCCATTTTTTCCTATTTTTCCCATTATTTTCACAATTTTTTCCATTTTATCCCATAATTTCCCCATTTTTTTCCCATTTTCCCTATTTTCCCCATTTTTTCCCACTTTTTCCCCCTTTTTCCCACTTTTCCACCCAAAATTTCCATTTTTTCCCCATTTTCCCCATTATTTCCCCATTTTTTCCCCATTTTTCCTATTTTTCCCCTTTTTTCCACCTTTTTTCCCATTTTCTCCATTTTTCCCCACTTTTCTCCATTTTTCCCCATTTTTCCCCATTTTTTCCCCAATTCTCCCCATTTTAACCCATTTCTTGCCATTTTTTCACAATTTCCCCATTTTTCTCCCAATTTTTTCTTTTTTTCCCCATTTTTCCCCAGTTTTTTCCATTTTTTCTCCATTTTGTCCCTTTTTTCCCCCATTTTTTCACATTTTTCCCCATTTCCCCCCCTTTTCTCCCATTTTCCCCATTTTTCCCATTTTCCCACTTTTTCTCCATTTTTTCCCATTTTTTCCCATTTTTCCCGTTTTTTCCCATTTTTTCAATTTTTCCCATTTTTCCCCATTTTCCCCCATTTTTTGCCACTTATTTCCAATTTTTTCCATTTTTACCTCATTTTTCACTATTTTTCCTCCTTTTTTTCCCCATTTCCCCCCATTTTTCCCATTATTTTCCCCATTTTTCCCCCATTTTTTTCACATTTTCCCCATTTTTCCACTTTTCTCCATTTTTTCCCATTTTTTCACATTTTCCCCATTTTTTCCAATTTTTTCCCTATTTTGCCCCATAGTCCCCATTTTTCTTATTTTTTTTTCATTTTCCCCATTTCCCCCTCATTTTTATCCCATTTTCCCCCCAATTTCCCAATTTATTTTTCCCCCCATGTTTCCCTGTTTTTCTCTATTTTTCCTATTTTTCCTAATTTTTTCCCATTTTCCCCATTTCTTCCCTTTTTTCTCCCCATTTCCCCCATTTTTCCCATTATTTTCCCCATTTTCCCGGATTTTCCCATTTTCCCCATTTTCCCCCATTTTTCCCATTTCCCCATTTCCCCATTTTCCCATTATTTTCCCCATTTTCTCATTTTCCTGGATATTTTCCCCATTTTCCCATATTTCCCATTCCAGGGTCCCGTGGGATTCCCGGGAGATCCCGGTCCTCCCGGCGAGATCGGCCCCAGGGTGAGAATTCCCAAAATCCCCAAAAATCCGGATTTTCCCCCAAAAACCTCCCAGATTTGTGCTTTTCCCGTGGAAATCTGGGAGTTTCCCGGGAATTTTGGGTGAAATTCCTGGGATTTTGGGTTTTTTCCGCAGGGTCAGGATGGAGCCAAAGGGGAGAGAGGAGAGGATGGAGAGCCGGGAGAGACGGTGAGAGAATTTGGGAATTTTTGGAATTTTGGGAATTTTGGGAATTTCAGGGGAAAATTCCCAGATTTTCGGAATTTCAGGGAGAAAATTCCTGGAATTTTGGGAATTTTGGGGGAAAATTCTTGGATTTTGGGAATTTTGGGGGGAAATTACCAGACTTTGGGAATTCCTGGATTTGGGAATTTTGGGGGAAAATTCCTGGATTTGGGAATTTTGGGGGAGAATTCCTGGATTTGGGAATTCCTGGGGGAAATTCCTGGATTTTTGGGAATTTTGGGGAAGAATTCCTGGATTTGGGAATTCCTGGATTTGGGAATTTTGGGAGAAATTCCTGGATTTTGGGAATTTTGGGGAGAAATTCCTGGATTTTGGGAATTTTGGGGGAGAATTTCCAGATTCTGGGAATTTTGGGGGAAAATTCCTGGATTTTGGGAATTTTGGGGGAGAATTCCTGGGTTTTGGGAATTCCTGGATTTGGGAATTCTGGGGGGAAAAATCCCGGATTTTGGGAATTTTGGGGGAAAATCACTAGATTTGGGAATTCCTGGATTTTGGGAATTCTAGGGGAAAATTCCCGGATTTGGGGATTTTTGAGGGAAAAATCCCAGATTTTGGGAATTCCGAGGGAGAATTTTGGGATCCCACTGATTAGGGATTTTGGAATTCCAGTTTTTTGGGAATGTTGGGATTCCAATGTGTAAAACAATTTGGGATCCTAAACTTTGGGAATTCTGGGATCCAAATCCTTGGGAAAATTTGGGATTGTGATCTTTGGGAATCCTCAGGAATTCTGGAATCTCATTGATTGGGGATTTTGGGATTTTGGGAATTCTGGGATTGCACTGATTGGGGATTTTGGGAATTTTGGGATCAAATTTTGGGAAGTCTGGAATCGCACTGATTGGGGGTTTTGGGAATTCTGGGATCCCAAATTTTGGGAATTCCTGGATCCCAATGACTGGGGCTTTTGGGAATTCTGGGATCAAATCCCAGGAATTCTGGGATTGCACTGATTGGGGATTTGGGGAATTCTGGGATCCCAAATTTTGGGAATTCTGGGATCCCAAATTTTGGGAATTCCGGGATCCCAGTGATCAGGGATCAAATTTTGGGAATTCTGGGATCCCAATGACTGGGGATTTTGGGAATTCTGGGATCAAATTTTGGGAATTCTGGGATCCCAAATTTTGGGAATTTTGGGATCAAATCCCAGGAATTCTGGGATTGCACTGACTGGGGATTTTGGGAATTCTGGGATCAAATTTTGGGAATTCCTGGATCAAATCCCAGGAATTCTGAGATCACAGTGATTGGGGATTTTGGGAATTCCGGGCTCCCAAATTTTGGGAATTCCTGCTCTGATCCCAATTTTCCCTCTCCCCCCCAGGGCTCTCCAGGTCCCACCGGCGAGAACGGAGCGCCCGGGCCGCTCGGGAAAAGGGTAAATCCCTTCATTCCCCCATTTCCCCATTATTTGCCCCATTTTTCCCATTTTTCCCCATTTTCCCATAATTTTCCCAATTTTTCCCATTATTTTCCCCATTTTCCCCATTATTTTTCCCATTTTTTCCCATTTTCCCCATTTTTTCCCCATTTTTTCCCACTTTTTCCTCATTTTTTCCCACTTTTTCCTCATTTTTTCCCATTTTTCTTACTTTTTCCCATTTTTCCCCATTTTTCCCATTTTTTCCATTTTTTCCCATTTTTTCCATTTTTCCCCTTTTTTCCCATTTTCCCCATTTTTTCCCATTTTTCCCCATTTTATTCCCATTTTCCACAGTTTTCCCCCATTTTCCCCATTTCACCCCATTTTTCCCCATTTTTCCCAATTTCTCCATTATTTTCCCCTTTTTCCCCATCTTTCCCAATTTCCCCATTTCCCCCATTTTTTCCCCAAATTCCCCAATTTTCTCCATTTTCCCATTTTTCCCATTTTTCCATGATTTTCCCCATTTTCCCATTTTCCCCATTATTTCCCTTTATTTTTCCCCTTTTTCCCCATTTTTCCCATTTTTTCCCATTTTCCCCATTTTTCCCCATTATTTCCCCCTTTTTCCCCCATCTTTCCCAATTTCCCCATTTCCCCCATTTTTTCCCCAAATTCCCCAATTTTCTCCATTTTCCCATTTTTCCCATTTTTCCATGATTTTCCCCATTTTCCCATTTTCCCCATTATTTCCCTTTATTTTTCCCCTTTTTCCCCATTTTTCCCATTTTTCCCTTTTCCCCATTTTCCCCATTTTCTCCTATTATTTTCCCCTTTTTCCCCCATCTTTCCCAATTTCCCCATTTCCCCCATTTTTTCCCCAAATTCCCCATTTTCTCCGTTTTCCCATTTTTCCCATTTTTCCCCATTTTCCCATTTTCCCCATTATTCCTACTATTTTCCCCATTTTTCCATTATTTTCCCCATTTTCCCCATTTCCCCATTCTCCCATTTTCCCCATTTTTCCCATTATTTCCCTTTATTTTCCCCTTTTTTCCCCATTTTTCCCATTTTCCCCCATTTTCCCAATTTCCCAATTCCCCTATTTTTTCCCATTTCTTCCCCATTGTCCCCAATTTTTCCCATTATTTTTCCCCATTTTCCCCATTTTCCCCATTTTCCCCATTTTCTCCCATTTTTCCCATTATTTTTCCCCTTTTCCCCATTATTTTTCCCCATTTTTCCCCATTTCCCCCAATTTCCCCATTTTCCCCATTTTTCCCCATTATTTCCCCCCTTTTTTCCCCATCTTTCCCAATTTCCCCATTTCCCCATTTTCCCCCATTTCCCCATTTTCCCAATTTCCCCATTTTCCCCATTTTTCCATGATTTTTCCCCATTTCCCCCAATTTCCCCAATTTCCCCATTTTTCCCATTTTCCCCATTATTTTCCCTTTGTTTTTCCCCATTTTTCCCCATTTTTCCCATTTTTTCCCTTTTCCCCATCTTTCCCAATTTCCCCATTTCCCCATTTTTCCCCATTTTTCCCATTTTTTCCCATTTCCCCTTTTTCCCCAATTTCCCCATTTCCCCATTTTTCCCCATTTTTCCCATTTTTCCCATTTTTCCATGATTTTTCCCCATTTTCCCCCCAGGGTCCTCCAGGCTCCCGCGGTCCTGAGGGACGGCAGGGAGAGAAAGGAGCCAAGGTGAGTGAAAATCCCAAAAATCCCAAAAACCCCAAAAACCCCAAAAAATCCAAAAAAATCCCCCAAAATCCCGGAACATAAAAAAAAAAATCCCAAAAAATCCTGGGAATGCGGGATTGGGAACTGAAAATCTGGGATTGAGACCCAAAAATATGGGATTGGAGCTCAAAATTTTGGGATTGGGACCCAAAATTTGGGTTTGGGATCAAAATTTTAGGATTAGGACCCAAATTCTGGGATTGAGACCCAAAAATGTGGGATTGAAACCCCAAAATTTGGGATTGGGATCAAAAATTTTAGGATTTGGTCTCAAAATGTGGGATTGGAACTCAAAATTTGGGGATTGGATTGAAAATTTCGGGATTGAGACCCAAAAATCTGGGATTAGGATCAAAATTTTAGGATTAGGACCCAAAATTTTGGTATTGGAACTCAAAATTCTGGGATTGGAACCCCAAAATGTGGGATTGGGATCAAAAATTTTAGGATTAGGATCAAAATTCTGGGATTGGAACTCAAAATTTTGGGATTGGAACTCAAAATGTGGGATTGAGACCCAAAATTTGGGATTGGGACCAAAATTTTAGGATTAGGACCCAAAAATTTTGGGATTTGGGCTCAAAATTTGGGATTTGGTCTCAAAATTTTGGGATTGGAGCTCAAAATTCTGGGATTGAGACCCCAAAATATAGGTTTTGGAACTCAAAAATTGGGGATTGGATCAAAAATTTGGGGGATGGAGACCCCAAAATCTGGGATTGGGAGCAAAATTTTAGGATTAGGAGCAAAAATTCTGGGATTGGAACTCAAAATTTTGGGATTTTGGGATTGAGACCCAAAAATATAGGATTGGGACCCAAAATTCTGGGATTGGAATGCAGAATTCTGGGATTTGGACCCAAAATTTGGGATTGGAACTGAAAATTCTGGGATTGAGACCAAAAACGTTGGAATTGATACTCAAAATGTAGGATTGGGACCAAAAAATTTGGGATTGGAACCCAAAATTCTGGGATTTGGACCCAAAATTTTGGGATTTGAGCTCCAAATTCCAGGATTGGAAACCCAAAATCCGGGATTGAGACCAAAATTTTAGGATTAAGAGGAAAATTTTGGGATTGGAACCCCAAAATGTGGGATTGAGACCCAAAATTTGGGATTGGGACCAAAATTTTAGGATTAGGACCCAAAAATTTTGGGATTTGGACTCAAAATTTGGGATTTGGAGTCAAAATTTGGGATTCTGTGGATCCGGATGATCCCCGGAAAAATTCTGGAATTCCAGGGGTCCGAAATTCAAATTTTTTAGAATTCTTGAAAAATTTTTGGAAAATTTTTCGAATGTTTGGAAATTCGTGGGGAAATTTTTGGGAATTTTTTTTAAAATTCTTGGAAACTCTTGGGAAATTTTTTTTTTTGAATGCTTGGAAAATTTTTTGAATTCTTGGGAAATTCCTGGAATTTTTTGGAATTCTTGGAAATTTTTTATTAGTTCTTGGAAACTCTTGGGAAATTTTTTTGGATTCTTGGAAATTCCTGGAATTTTTTTTTTTTAAATTTTTGGGAAAATCTTGGGAAATTCTTGGGAAAAATTTTGGGAATTTTTTTTTTAATTCTTGGAAACTCTTGGGAAATTTTTTTTGAATTCTTGGAAATTCCTGGAATTTTTTTTTTTTAATTTTTGGGAAATTCTTGAGAAAATTTTTTGAATTCTTGGAAATTTTTGGAAAATCTTTTGAATTCTTGGAAATTTTTTTTGGATTCTTGGAAATTCTTGGGAAATTTTTTCTGAATTCTTGGGAAATTCTTGGGAATTTTTTTTTTTTTTAAATTCTTGGAAATTCTTGAGAAAATTTTTGGAATTCCTGGAAATTTCTTGGGAAAAACTTTTGGAATTCTTGGAAAATTCTTGGGAAATTTTTTTTTGAATTCTTGGAAATTCTTGGGAATTTTTTTTTTTAATTCTTGGGAAATTCTTGGGGACATTTTTTGGAGTTTTTGGAAATTTTTTTTTTCAATTCTTGGAAAATTCTTGGGGAAAATTTTTTTGAATTCTTGGAAATTTTTGGAGATTTTTTTTCAATTCTTGGAAATCCTTGGGAAAATTTTTGGAATTCTTGGCGAATTTTTTTTGAATTCTCGAAAATTCTTGGGAAATATTTTTTGAATTCTTGGAAATTTTTGGGAAATTTTTTTTTTAATTCTTGGATTTTTTTTTTTTAAATTCCTGGAAACTCTTGGGAAAATTTTTGGAATTCTTGGAATTTCCTGGAATTTTTAGTTCTTGGAAATTCCTGGAATTTTTTTTTTAAAATTCTTGGAAACTCTTGGGAATTTTGTTTTAATTCTTGGAAAATTCTTGGGAAAATTTTTTTGAATTCTTGAAGACTCCTGGGAAAATTTTTGGAATTCTTGGAAATTTCTTGGAAAAAATTTTCTGAATTCTTGGGAAATATTTTTTGAATTCTTGGAAATTCCTGGGAAAATTTTTTGAATTCTTGGACATTCCTGGAATATTTCTTTTTAATTCTTGGGAATTCTTGGGAAATTTTTTTTTTTTTAATTCTTGAAAAATTCTTGAAAATTTTTTTTTAAAAAAAATTTTAAATTGTTTTTATTTTTTAAAAATTTTGATTATTTCTTTTTGGAATGAATTTTTTTTTTTAATTCTTGAAAAATTCTGAAAATTTTTTTTGAATTCTTGGAAAATTATTGGGAAAACTTTTGGAATTATTGGAAATTCCTGGGGAAATTTTTATTGAATTCTTGGAAAATTTTTTTTTAATTCTTGGAAATTCTTGGGAATTTTTTTTTTTTAATTCTTGGGAAATTCTTGGGGGAATTTTTTGGAATTTTTGGAAATTTTCTTTTTTTAAATTCTTGGAAATCCTTGGGAAAAATTTTTGGAATTCTTGGAAATTCTTGGAGAAATTTTTTGAATCCTTGGAAATTCTTGGGAAAATTTTTGGAATTCTTGGAAAATTTCTTTTTTAATTCTTGGAAACTCTTGGGAAAAATTTTTGGAATTCTTGGAATTTCCTGGAATTTTTAATTCTTGGAAATTCCTGGAAATATTTTTTTTTTTTTTTTTTTAAAAATTCTTAGAAACTCTTGGGAATTTTGTTTTAATTCTTGGAAATTCCTGGATTTTTTTTTTTTTTAAAATTCTTAGAAACTCTTGGGAATTTTGTTTTAATTCTTGGAAATTCCGGGAATTTTTTCGGAATTCTTGGAAAATTCTTGGGAAAAATTTTTCGGCTGACCCCAAAAATTTCCCAAAAATTCCCCCAAAATTCCCCAAAATTCCCCAAAATTCCCCGGAATTCCCCAAAATTCCCGGAATTCCCTCAGGGCGAGGCGGGAGCAGTGGGAGCTCCCGGGAAAACCGGAGCAGTGGGACCAGCGGGAATTCCCGGGAAAACGGGAACCGACGGAATTCGGGGATTGCCGGGAGCCGTGGTGAGAGCGGGGCGGGAAATTCGGGATTTGGGATAAAAAATGGGATTGGGGTGGGAAAAATGGCATTTGGGATGAAAAAATGGGATTTGGGGTGAAAAATTTGGGATTTGGGACCAAAAAATGGGATTTGGGATGAGAAATTTGGGATTTGGGGTGGGAAATTCGGGATTTGGGATAAAAAATGGGATTGGGGTGGGAAATTCGGGATTTGGGATGAGAAATTTGGGATTTGGGATGAGAAATTTGGGATTTGGGATGAGAAATTTGGGATTTGGGGTGAAAAATTTCGGATTTGGGACCAAAAAATGGGATTTGGGATGGGAAATTTGGGACTTGGGGTGGGAAATTCGGGATTTGGGGTGGGAAAATCGGGATTTGGGAAATTTGGGACTTGGGATGGGAAATTCAGGATTTGGGATGAGAAATTTGGGATTTGGGGTGGGAAATTCAGGATTTGGGGATTTGGGGCGGAAAAATGGGATTTGGGGTAAAAGAAATGGGATTTGGGATCAAAAAAAGGGATTTGGGATGAGAAATTCGGGATTTGGGATGGGAAATTTGGGATTTGGGATGGGAAATTTGGGATTTGGGGCTGAAAAAATGGGATTTGGGACTGAAATTTGGGATTTGGGATCGAAAATTCAGGATTTGGGATGGAAAAATGGGAATTGAGACTGAAAAATGGGATTTGGGGCTGAAATTCGGGATTTGGGAAGGGAAATTCAGGATTTGGGGCTGAAAAAATGGGACTAGAATCAAAAATTCGGGATTTGGGGTGGAAAAAATGGGATTTGGGGCAGGAAAAATGGGATTGGGATCAAAAAAATGGGATTTGGGATCAAAAAAATGGGATTTGGGATCAAAAAAATGGGATTTGGGATGAGAAATTTGGGATTTGGGATGGGAAATTAGGGATTGGGGTGGGAAATTCGGGATTTGGGGTGAAAAATTTGGGATTTGGATCAAAACTTTGGGATTTGGACATGAAATTTGGGATTTGGGGCTGAAAAATGGGATTTGGGATGGGAAATTTGGGATTTGGGATGGAAAAATCGGATTGGGGTTGGAAAATTTGGGATTTGGGATGGAAAATTCGGGATTTGGGGTGGGAAATTTGGGACTTGGGGCTGAAAAATGGGATTTGGGATGGAAAAATGGGATTTGGGGTGGGAAATATGGGATTTGGGAAATTTGGGATTTGGGATGGGAAATTTGGGATTTGGGGCTGGAAAAATGGGATTTGGATCAAAACTTTGGGATTTGGGATCAAAAAAATGGGATCTGGGGTGGGAAATTTGGAGATTTGGGATGGGAAAATCAGGATTTGGGATGGAAAAATGGGATTTGGGATGGGAGATTTGGGATCTGGGGTGGAAAATTTGGGATTTGGGGTGGGAAATTGGGATTTGGGGTCGAAAAAATGGGATTTGGGGTCACAAATTTGGGATTTGGGAGTCGAGAAATTTGGGATTTCGGGTGGGAAATTTGGGATTTGGGATCAAAAAAATGGGATTTGGGATCCAAAATTTGGGATTTGGGATGGGAAATTCAGAATTTGGGGCAGAAAAATTTGGGATTTGGGATCGAAAATTCGGGATTTGGGATGGAAAATTGGGATTTGGGGTCAAAAAATGGGATTTGGGGTGAAAAATTTGGGATTTGGGATCAAAAAAATGGGATTGGGGTATGGGAAATTTGGGATTTAGGATGAGAAAAATGGGATTTGGGATGGAAAAAATGGGATTGGGGTGGGAAATTTGGGATTTGGGATAGAAAAATGGGATTTGGGATCGAGAAATTCGGGGTTTGGGATCCAAAAAATGGGATTTGGGATGGGAAATTTGGGATTTGGATGGGAAAATCAGAATTTGGGGCAGAAAAATGGGATTTGGGACCGAAAATTTGGGATTTGGGGTGGGAAATTTGGGATTTGGGGTGGGAAATTTGGGATTTGGGATCGGAAATTTGGGATTTGGGGTCCAAAAATGGGATTGGGATGGAAAATTTGGGATTTGGGATTAAAAAATGGGATTGGAATTGAAAGTATGGGATTTGGGATGGGAAATTCAGGATTTAGGATTGAAAATTCGGGATTTGGGGCTGAAAATTTCGAATTTGGGATGGGAAATTGGGATTTGGGGCAGAAAAAATGGCATTGGAATTGAACAATTGGCATTTGGGGTGAAAAAATGGGATTTGAGATGAGAAATTTGGGATTTGGGATGAGAAATTCAGGATTTGGGATGGAAAATTTGGGATTTGGGATGAGAAATTTGGGAATTGGGTCGAAAAATGGGATTTGGGGTGGAAAATTTGGGATTTGGGGCTGAATAAATGGGATTGGAATCAAAAATTCAGGATTTGGGGTGGGAAAAATGGGATTGGGACAGGAAATTTGGGATTTGGGACTGAAAAATGGGAATTGGGGGCAAAATTCAGGATTTGGGGCTGAAAAAATGGGATTGGGACCCAAAATTGTGGGATTGGGATGGAAATTGTGGGATTGGGATGGAAATTGTGGGATTGGGATGGAAATTGTGGGATTGGGATGGAAATTGTGGGATTGGGATGGAAATTTCTGGGATTTCCTGTCTGTTTTTAGGGAGAACAAGGAAAACCTGGAAAACCAGGTCAGGCTGGACCTCCTGGCCCTGTGGTGAGTGAGAAATCCCAAAAAATCTGATCCCGAAAAAATTGGGAATCCTGAAAAATTGGGAGTCAAAAATAATGGGGATTTTTAAAAAAAGGATCCCGAGAAACGGGGAGCACAAAAAAAAATGGGATTTAAAAAAAAATAGGGAATCAAAAAAGGGAATTCCAAAAAATTGGAATCCCCAAAAAATCAGGGATCTGAGAAAAAAGGGATCCCAAAAAAAGAAAAAAAAAGGGAATCCTGCAAGATGAGAATCCCAAAAACATGAGGATCCCAAAAAATGAGGGATTAAAAAAAAAATGGGATCCCAAAAAAATGGGATTAAAAAAAGGGATTTTTAAAAAATGGGATCCCCAAAAAAAAAGATCCCCAAAAAATGGGGAAGCCTAAAAAAATGGGAATCCTAAAAAAATGGATCCAAAAAGTGGAAATCCTAAAAAATGGGGATCCCAAAAAAAATACCTGGGATCCCAAAACCAAAAAAAGCAATCCCAAAAAAATGGGAATCCCAAAAAATGGTGATAAAAAGAAAAAAAATAAGGATTCCCAAGAAAAGGGGATCAAAAAAATTGGGATCCCAAAAAACCAGGATCCCAAAAAAGAGAATCCCAAAAAATGGGATTTTAAAAAAAAAAGGAGTCCAAAAAATGGGAATCCCAAAAAAAGGGATTAAAAAAAGGGAATCCCAAAAAAATGGAATCCAAAAAAAATTGTGATCCCGGAAAATGAGGAATCCCAAAAAAAGGGGATAAAAAAAATTCGAAAATTGGGAATCCTGAAAATTGAGAATCCCAAAAAAAAGATCCCAAAAAGTGGGAATCCTAAAAATGGGGATCCCCAAAAAAAACTGGGATCCCAAAAAAAATCGATCCCAAAAAAATGGGAATCCCAAAAAATGGTGATCCCGGAAAATGAGGAATCCCAAAAAAATGGGATTAAAAGAAAAGAAATAAGGATCCCAAAAAAAGGGATCCAAAAAAAGGGAGGATCCTAAAAAATTGGGATCCCAAAAAAGAGAATCCCAAAAAAATGGGATTTAAAAAAAAAAAGTCAAAAAAGGGAATCCCAAAAAAATGGAATCCAAAAAAAATTGTGATCCCGGAATCCCCAAAAAAGGGGGATAAAAAAAATCCCAAAAACTGGGAATCCCAAAAATTGGGAATTCCAAAAAGAATGGGAATCCCAAAAAATTGTGATCCTGGAAAATGAGGGATCCCAAAAAAATGGGATAAAAAGAAAAAAAAACCAAGGATCCCAAAAAATGGGAATCAAAAAAGGGAGGATCCTAAAAAATTGGGATCCCAAAAAAAGGGAATCCCCAAAAAAGGGATTAAAAAAAGGGAATCCCCCAAAAAATGGGATTAAAAAAAAAGAGAATCCCAAAAAAATTGGGAATCCTGAAAAATGGGAATCCCAAAAAAAGAGAATCCTCAAAAAAAAAAAAGGGAATCAAAAAAAAAAAAAAAAAAGGATCCCAAAAAATGGGAATCCCAAAAAAACCGAGAATCCCAAAAAATAGGAATCCCAAAAATTGGAATCCAAAAAAATGGAATCCCAAATTCATCCCGAATTCCCCAAATTTCGGGATCCCAAATTCCTTCCCCCATTCCCCAAATTTCGGGATCCCGAATTTCTTCCCCCATTCCCCAAATTTCGGGATCCCGAATTTCTTCCCCCATTCCCCAAATTTCGGGATCCCGAATTTCTTCCCCCATTCCCCAAATTTCGGGATCCCGAATTTCTTCCCCCATTCCCCAAATTTCGGGATCCCGAATTTCTTCCCGAATTCCTCAGGGACCTCCAGGAATTCCAGGGCTGAAGGGAGACTCCGGAGCCAAGGGGGAGAAGGTGAGCAACGCTGGGAATTCCCAAAATCCCGAAATTCCACCGGGAATTCCCAAAATTCCCTCTGGGAATTCCCAAAATCCCTCTGGGAATTCCCAAAATTCCCTCTGGAATTCCCAAAACCCCCACTGGAATTCCCAAAATTCCTACAGAATTCCCAGAATTCCCACTGGGAATTCCCAAAATTCCAATGGAATTCCAAAATCCCTCTGGGAATTCCCAAAATCCCTCTGGAATTCCCAAAATTCCCTCTGGAAGTCCCAAAATTCCCTTTTCCCCAAAATCCCCTTTTCCACCCCCAAATCCCCCTTTTTCCCAAAAATCCCATTTTCCCCCCCAAATTCTCCTTTTTCCCCCCAAATCCCTTTTTTCCCCATTTTCCCCCAATCCCATTTTTTTCCCCAAATCCCATCTTTTCCCCCCAAATCCCATTTTCTCCCTGAATCCCTTTTTCCCCATTTTTCCCCCCAAATCCCATTTTTTCTCCTTTTTTCCCATTTCCCCCCCATTTTTCCATTTTTATCCCCAAATCCCATTTCTTCCCAAAATCCCATTTTCCCCATTTTCCCCATTTTCCCCGTTTTCCCCCATTTCCCCCCATTTCCCCTTTTTTCCCAATTTCCCAATTTTTCCCTATTTTCTGCATTTCCCCCCATTTTCCCCCGTTTTTCCCATTTTCCCCCCAAATCCCATTTTTCCTGTTTTTTTCCCTATTTTCCCCCAAAATCCCATTTCCCCCCATTTTTCCCTTTTTTCCCAATTTCCCCACTTTCCCCCTAAACCTCCATTTTCCTTCCCCAAATCCCCATTTTTCCCATTTCTCCCCCAAAATCCCATTTCCCCCATTTTTTCCTATTTTTCCCCATTTTCCCCCATTTTTTCCCAAAATCCCAATTTTCCCTTTTTCCCCCAAAATCCCATTTCCCCCCTCATTTTCCCTATTTTTCTCACTTCCCCTTTTTTCCCAATTTCCCAATTTTCCCCAATTTTCCCCAATTTTCCCATTTTCCCCATATTTCCCCATTTTTCCCCATTTTCCCCCAAATCCCATTTTCCCCATTTCCCCCATTTTTCCTGTTTTTCCCCATTTTCCCATTTCCCCCCAAAATCCCATTTTCCCCATTTTCCCCATTTTCCCCATTTTTCCCCAATTTCCCCATTTTTCCCCATTTCCCCCAATTTCCCCATTTTTCCCCATTTTTGCCCATTTTTCCCTTTTTTCCCCATTTCCCCAATTTCCCCATTTTTTCCTTTTCGCATTTTCCCAAATTCCCATTTTCCCCATTTTCCCATTTTCCCCATTCTCCCCAATTTCCCATTTTTCCCATTTTCCCCAATTTTCCCCATTTTCCCCAATTTTCCCCATTTTCCCCATTTCCCCATTTCCCCATTTCCCCATTTTCCCCAATTTCCCCAATTTCCCCAATTTCCCATTTTCCCCATTTTTCCCGTTTTTCCCGTTTTTCCCCCCAGGGTCACCCTGGGCTCATTGGGCTGATTGGACCTCCTGGGGAGCAAGGGGACAAAGGGGACAGAGGGAGACCTGGAATTCCGGGAAAAACCGGGAACAAGGGAGAGACGGTGAGGAATTGGGGAGAAAATATGGGATTTTGGGAAAAAATATGGGATTTTGGGGAAAAAACCAAAAAAAAACAGGGATTTTGGGGGAAAAATCGCCAAAAAAATTGGGATTTTGGGGACAAAGGGACAGAGGGAGAGCTGGAATTCCGGGAAAAACTGGGAACAAGGGAGAGACGGTGAGGAATTGGGGAGAAAACATGGGATTTTGGGAAAATATATGGGATTTTGGGGGAAAAATCTCAAAAAAAAATCAGATTTTGGGAGGAAAAATTGCCAAAACAATTGGGATTTTGGGGACAAAGGGACAGAGGGAGAGCTGGAATTCCCAGAAAAACCAGGAACAAGGGAGAGACGGTGAGGAATTGGGGAAAAAAAGTGGGATTTTGGGAAAAAAACCCCAAAAAAATGGGATTTGGGAGGAAAAATGCCCAAAAAATTGGGATTTTGGGGAAAAAAACTGCAAAAAAATTGGGATTTTGGGGAGAAAGGGACAGAGGGAGACCTGGAATTCCGGGAAAAACTGGGAACAAGGGAGAGACGGTGAGGAATTGGGGAGAAAAACTGGGATTTTGGGAAAAAAACAAAAAAAAATGGGATTTGGGGGGAAAAAATTTCAAAAAAATCCAAAGGGTTTTGGGGTAAAAAAGGGATTTGTGGGGGAAAGGGGATTTGGGGAAAAATCCCCCAAAAAATTGGATTTGGGGGGAAAAATTGCAATAAAAAGAGATTTTGGGGGGAAAATGGGATTTGGGGGGGAAAAAATCCTAAAGAATTTCGGGTTTGGGAGAAAAAAAAAGGGTTTGGGGAGAAAAAAAATCATCCAAAAATGGGATTTGGGGGAAAAATATTCCAAAAAATTGGGATTTTGGGTTGGAAAATGGGATTTTGGGGGGGATTTGGGGGGGGAAAATGGGATTTTTGGGGAAAAATGGGATTTTTGGGGGAAAAAAACCCAAAAAATGGGATTTGGGAGGGAAAAAAATCCCAGAGAAATTGGGGTTTGGGGGAAAAATGGGATTTGGGGAAGAAATCCCCAAAAAATGGGATTTGGGGAAATAAAGGGGATTTAGGGGAAAAAATCCCCGAAAACTGGGATTTTGGGGGGAAAAATCCTAAAAAAAAGGGATTTGGGGTGGGAAAATGGGAATTTGGGGGAATTTGTAGGGAAAAAATGGGATTTAGGGGGAAAAAAGTGGGATTTTTGGGAAAAAAATGGGATTTTTGGGGGAAAAAATCCTAAAAAAAAGTGGGATTTGGGGGGGGAAATAAGATTTTTGGGGGAAAATTGGGATTTGGGGTGGGGAAATGGGAATTTGGGGGAATTTGTGGGGGAAAAAATCAGATTTTTGGGGAAAAAAAAAGGGATTTGGGGGAAAAAATGGGATTTTTTTGGGAAAAAATGGGATTTTTTTGTGGAAAAAAGGGATTTTGGGGGAATTTGTGGTGGAAAAATGGGATTTTTGGGAAAAAAAAGGGATTTGGGGTGGGAAAAATGGGATTTTGGGGGGGGGGAAAATGGGATTTTTGGGGAAAAAATTGGGATTTGGGGTGGGAAAAATGGGATTTTTTGGGGGAAAAAAGGGGATTTTGGGTGGATTTTTGGGGGATTTGGGGGATTTTTGGGGATTTTGGGGAATGTGGGATTTTTGGGATCGCCAATTCCATGGATTTTCCTCTCCAGGGAATTCCTGGAGCTGCAGGACCTTTGGGACCTTCGGGACCTCCTGGGCTGCCTGTGAGTCACCAAAAACCCCAAAAATCCCCAAAAATTCCCCAAATTCCTCCCAAAATCCCACTCTGCAAATTCCCTCCCCACATTCCCAAATCCCCCTCCTCAAATTCCCAAAAATTCCCCAAATTTCTCTCCCCAAATTCCCCAAAATTCCCCAAATTCCCTCAAGTTTGCCTCCCCAATTTCTCTTCCCCAAAAATCCCCAAATTCCTCCCAAAAAAATCCCCAAATTCCTCCCAAAAAAATATCCCCAAATTCCTCCCAAAAAAAAATCCCCAAATTCCTCCCAAAATCCCCAAATTCCTCCCAAAAAAAATCCCCAAATTCCTCCCAAAAAAATCCCCAAATTCCTCCCAAAAAAAATCCCCAAATTCCTCCCAAAATCCTCTCCCCCAATTCCCTTTCCAAATCCCCAAATTCCCAAAAACTCCCAAATTCCCCAAATTCCCAAAATGCCTCAAATTTCCTCCCCAAATACCAAAATATCCAAAATCCCAAATCCCTCCTCAATTCCCAAAAATTCCCAAATTCCTCCCAAAAATCCTTTCAATCCCCAAATTCTCCAAATCCCCCAAAATCCCCAATTTCCCAAAAAATTCCCAAATTCCCCCAAATCCCCCAAATCCCGAATTTCCCCAGAAATTCCCAAATCCCCCAAATTTCCCAAAATCCCCCAAATTTCCTCCCCAAATCCCAAAACCTCCAAATTCCCAAATCCCCAAAATCCCAAAATCCCCAAATTCCTCCCAAAATCCTTTCAATCCCCCAATTCCCAAAATTCCCCAAATCCCCAACTGCCTTCCCAATTCCCAAACTCCCCAAATTCCCCAAATTCTCCAAATCCCCAAGATTTCCAAATCCCCCAAATCCCTCCCTATATTCCCCAAATTCCCTGAAATTCCCCAAATCCCCAAATTCTTCCCAAAATCCTTTCAATCCCCAAATTCTCCAAAATTCCCAAATTCCCCCAAATCCCCAACTTCCTCCCTATATTCCCAAATTCCCAAATTCCCCAACTTCTCCAAATTCCTCCCCAAATTCCCCCAAATCCCCAAAATTCCCAAAATTCCCAAATCCCCAAAATTCCCCAAAATCCTCAAATTTCTCCATTTTTCCCCTCAGGGTCCTGCAGGACCTAAAGGAGCCAAAGGAGCCATGGTGAGAAAATACCCAAAAATATCCCAAAATATCCCCCAAAAATACCCCAAATATACCCCAAAAAATACCCCAAAAAATACCCCCAAAAATATCCCAAAAATACCACCAATCCCAAAAAAATACCCCAAAAATACCCCAAAAAATCTCCCAAAATACCCCAAAATATACTGCCAAAATATACCCAAAATATACCCCAAAAATATTCCAAAAATACCCCAAATATATCCCAAAAAATATCCCAAAATATATCCCAAAATACCCCAAAAAATACCAAAAAAAACCCCAAAAAAAATCTCAAAAATATCCCAAAAATATCCCAAAATACCCCAAAATACACCCCAAAAACATCACAAAAACACCCCAAAATATACTCAAAAAATATCCCAAAATATACCCAAAAATACCCAAAAAATATTCCAAAAATACCACAAATATATCCCAAAAATACTCCAAAATATATCCCAAAATACCCCAAAAATATCCAAAAATATACCCCAAAATATACCCCAAAAATATCCTAAAAATATCCCAAAAATATCCTAAAAATATCCCAAAATATACCCAAAAATATGCCAAAATATACCCAAAAATACCCCAAAAATATTCCAAAAATACCCCAAATATATCCCAAAAATATCCCAAAAATACTCCAAAATATATCCCAAAATACCCCAAAAATATCCAAAAATATCCCCCGAAATATATCCCAAAAATATCCTAAAAATATCCCAAAAATATTCCAAAATATCCCAAAAATATTCCAAAATATCCCAAAAATATCTCCAAAATATCCCAAAAATACCCCAAAACCACCCCAAAACCATCCCAAAAAATACACCAAAAACCCTCAAAATATCCCAAATACACCCTAAAAATATCCCAAAATATCCCAGAAACTCCCCAAAACTCCCCAAAAATACCCCAAAAAATAATGGAAAACCACCCAAAAATACCCCAAAAAATATCCCAAAACCACCCCAGAAATAGCCAAAAAATGCACTAAAAAAACCCCAATAAATACCCCAAAACCACCCCAAAACCACCCCAAAAAATACACCAAAAAACCTCAAAATATCCCAAATACACCCTAAAAATATCCCAAAATATCCCAGAAACTCCCCAAAACTCCCCAAAAACTCCCCAAAAATACCCCAAAACCATCCCCAAAATACCCCAGAAAATAATGGAAAAACACCCAAAACTACCCCAAAAAATACCCCAAAAACATCCCAAAAAATAATGGAAAAACACCCAAAAATACCCCCAAAAATATCCCAAAAAATACCCCAAATTCCCCCTAAATTCCCCCAAATTCCCTACATTTCCCCAAAAAATTCCCTACATTCCCCCCAAATTCCCTAAATTTCAAAAAAAAATTCCAAAAAAATTTCCCTAAATTTCCAAAAAAAATTCCCTAAATTTAAAAAAAAATTCCCTAAATTTCCCCCAAAAATTCCCTAAATTTCCAAAAAAAAATTCCCTAAATTTCAAAAAAAAATTCCCTAAATTTCCAAAAAAAATTCCCTAAATTTCCAAAAAAAATTCCCTAAATTTCCCCCAAAAATTCCCTAAATTTCCCAAAAAAATTCCCTAAATTTCCAAAAAAAAATTCCCTAAATTTCAAAAAAAAATTCCCTAAATTTTCTCAAAAAATTCCGTAAATTTCCCCCAAAAATTCCCTACATTCCCCCCAAATTCCCTAAATTTCCCAAAAAAATTCCCTAAATTTCCAAAAAAAATTCCGTAAATTTCCAAAAAAAATTCCCTAAATTTCCCCCAAAAATTCCCTAAATTTCAAAAAAAAAATTCCCTAAATTTCCAAAAAAAATTCCCTACATTTTCCCCAAAATTTCCCTACATTCCCCCAAAATTTCCCTAAATTTCCCCCAAAAATTCCCTAAATTTCCCAAAAAAATTCCCTAAATTTCCCCCAAAAATTCCCTACATTCCCCCAAAATTTCCCTAAATTTCCCCCCAAAATTCCCTAAATTTCCCCAAAAAATTCCCTAAATTTCCCCCAAAAATTCCCTAAATTTCAAAAAAATTCCCTACATTCCCCCCAAATTCCCTAAATTTCCCAAAAAATTCCCTAAATTTCCCAAAAAAACCCCTAAATTTCCCAAAAAATTCCCTAAATTTCCAAAAAAAATTCCCTACATTCCCCCCAAATTCCCTAAATTTCCCAAAAAAATTTCCCTAAATTTCCAAAAAAAACCCCCTAAATTTCCAAAAAAAATTTCCGTAAATTTCCCAAAAAAATTCCCTACATTCCCCCCAAATTCCCTAAATTTCAAAAAAAAATTTCCCTAAATTTCCAAAAAAAATTCCCTAAATTTAAAAAAAAAATTTCCCTAAATTTCCCAAAAAAATTCCCTACATTTCCCCCTAAAATTCCCTAAATTTCCAAAAAAAAATTCCCTAAATTTCCAAAAAAAATTCCCTAAATTTCCCCAAAAAATTCCCTAAATTTCAAAAAAAAATTCCCTAAATTTCCAAAAAAAATTCCCTAAATTTCCCCCAAAATTCCCTAAATTTCCAAAAAAAATTCCCTAAATTTCCCCAAAAATTCCCTAAATTTCCAAAAAAAATTCCCTAAATTTCCCAAAAAAATTCCCTAAATTTCCCCCAAATTTCCCCAAATCCCCAAAATTCCCCAAATTCCCAAATTTCCCCCAATTCCCTGCAGGGCCAAGCAGGACCCAAAGGGCAGCGAGGACCTCCTGGACCTCCTGGGCATCCCGTGAGATTTGGGATTTTGGGGGAATTTGGGGAATTTTGGGGCATTTGGGATGGAAAATGGGATTTGGGGGAATTTTGGGGGCAATTTGGGGAGATTTTGGGGGATTATGGGGGGAATTTGGGGAATTTTGGGGGATTTGGGGATGGAAAATGGGATTTGGGGGGAATTTTGGGGGGAATTTGGGGAGATTTTGGGGGAAATTTGGGGGGAATTTGGGATTTTTGGGGGATTTTGGGGGGAATTTGGGGGAATTTGGGATTTTTGGGGGATTTTGGGGGGATTTTGGGGGATTTTGAGAGCTTTTGCAGGGATTTTTTTTGGATTTTGGGGGATTTTAGGGAAATTTTGAGAAATTTTGGGGGATTTTAGGGAAATTTTGAGAAATTTCGGGGGATTTTGGGGGAATTTGGGGGATTTTGAGAGATTTTGGGGGGATTGTGGGGAATTTTGAGGGATTTTGGAGAATTTTGAGAGATTTTGAGAGATTTTGGGGGATTTTGGGGGATTTTGGGGGATTGGGGGGATTTTGAGAGATTTTGGAGGGATTTTTTGGGGAATTTGGGGGAATTTGGGGGAATTTGGGATTTTTGGGGGAATTTGGGGATGGAAAATGGATTTGGGGGAATTTTGGGGGGAATTTGAAGGATCTTGGGGGGAATTTGGGGGATTTTGAGAGATTTTGGAGGGATTTTTTTGGGGATTTCGGAGGGATTTTAGGGGAATTTTGAGAAATTTCGGGGGATTTTGGGGGGAATTTGGGGGATTTTGAGAGATTTGGGGGGAATTTGGGGGATTTTGAGGGATTTTGGAGAATTTTGAGAGATTTTGAGGGGATTTTGGGGGATTTTAGGGGGATTTTGAGAAATTTCAGGGGATTTTGGTATTTTGGGGGATTTTGGGGGATTTGGGGATGGAAAATGGGATTTGGGGGAATTTGGGGGGGAATTTGAGGATGGAAAATGGGATTTGGGGGAATTTTGGGGGGAATTTGAAGGATCTTGGGGGTGGATTTGGGGGATTTTGGGGGACTTCGGGATTTTTGGGGGATTTTGGAGGGATTTTTTGGGGATTTCGGGGGATTTTAGGGGAATTTTGAGAAATTTCGGGGGATTTTGGGGGGAATTTGGGGGATTTTGAGAGATTTTGGGGGAATTTGGGGGATTTTGAGAGATTTGGGGGGAATTTCAAGAGACTTCAGGGGATTTGGGGATTTTGGAGGGAATTTGGGGGAATTTGGGGGATTTTGAGAGAGTTTGGAGGGATTTTGGGGGAAATTTGGAGGAATTTTGCTAGATTTTGGAGGGATTTGGGGATTTTGGAGGGATTTTGGGGGATGTTGGGGGATTTTGGGGGATTTGGGATGGAAAATGGGATTTTGGAGGGATTTTGGGGGAAATTGGGGGGAATTTGGGGGAAATTTTTGGAGGGAATTTGGGGGAAATTTGGGGAATTTTGGAGGGAATTTGGGGAATTTGGGATTGGAATTTGGGATTTTTGGGGGAATTTGGGGATGGAAAATGGGATTTGGGGGGAATTTTGGGGGAAATTTGAAGGATCTTGGGGGGAATTTGGGGGATTTTGGGGGGATGGGGGTTTTGGTTTGGGGGGGGGGGGTGGGGGGGGTTGAGGGATTTTGGGGGATGTGGGGGATTTTGGGGGATTTGGGATGGAAAATGGGATTTTGGAGGGATTTTGGGGGAAATTTTGGAGGGAATTTGGGGGAAATTTGGGGAATTTGGGGGAATTTGGGGGAAATTTGGGTTTTGGAGGGAATTTGGGGGGAAAGGGATTTGGGGGAATTTTGGGGGGAATTGAAGGACTTGGGGGGAATTTGGGGGATTGAGAGATTTGGAGGGATTGGGGATTTTGGAGGGATTTTGGGGGGTTGGGGGATTTTGGGGGATTTGGGAGAAAAGGGATTTTGGAGGGTTTGGGGGAAATTTGGGGGTTGGGGGGAATTTGGGGGAATTTGGGATTTTTGGAGGGAATTTGGGGGAATTTGGGGAATTTGGGGGAATTTGGGACTTTTGGGGGGAATTTGGGGATGGAAAATGGGATTTGGGGGAATTTTGGGGGAATTTGGGATTGGGGTGGTTTGGGGTTGGGGGGGGATTTTGGGGGATTTCGGGGGATTTGGGGGATTTGGGGGAATTTTGGGGGAATTTTGAGACATTTGGGGGGATTTTGGGGGATTTTCGAGAGATTTTGGGGGATTTGGGATGCAAAATGGGATTTCGGAGGGATTTGGGGGAAATTTGGGGGATTTTTGGGGGAATTTGGGAATGGAAAGTGGGATTTGGGGGCAATTTTGGGGGAATTTGGGGGATTTGGAGGGAAAAAAGGAATTTTGGGATTTCCTGTCAGAATTTTGGGATTTTGAATTGGAAATTTGGGATTTCCCACGGGAATTCTGGGATTTCCCATCACAATTTTGGGATTTCCTGTCGGAATTTTGGGATTTCCCATCAGAATTTGGGATTTCCTCTCAGAATGTTGGGATTTCCCATCGGAATTTTGGGATTTCCTGCCGGAATTTTGGGATTTCCCATCAGAATTTTGGGATTTCCCATCAGAATTTGGGATTTCCTCTCTGAATTTTGGGATTTTCCATCGGAATTTTTGGATTTTTCCATTGGAATTTTGGGATTTCCTGTTGGAATTTTGGGATTTCCCATCGGAATTTTGGGATTTTCCATCGGAATTTTGGGATTTCCCATCAGAATTTTGGGATTTTCCATCGGAATTTTGGGATTTCCCATTCGAATTCTGGAGTTTCCCATCAGAATTTTTGGATTTTCCACTGGAATTTTGGGATTTCCTGTTAGAATTCTGGGATTTCCCATCAGAATTTTGGGATTTCCTCTCGGAATTTCAGGATTTCCCATCAGAATTTTGGGATTTCCTCTCAGAATTTTAGGATTTCCCGTGGGAATTCCGGGATTTCCCCCCCAATCCCACAATTCCTTGCTGCAGGGTCCTCCCGGTGACGTCATCCAACCTCTGCCTCTCCAAATTCCCAAAAAATCCAAACGATCCCTCGACGGGAAATCCAGGAATCGTCCGGAATTCGGGAATCAGGAATTCGGGAATCGGAAATCCGGGAATCGGCGGGAATTCGAAATCATCGGGAATTCGAGGATTATCGGGAATTCCAGGATCAGAAATTCGGGAATCATCAGGAATTTGAAGACCAGAAATTTGGGAATTCTCAGGAATTTGAGGATCAGAAATTTGGGAATTCTCGGGAATTCCAGGATGAGAAATTTGGGAATTATGAAGAATTCCAGGATCAAAAATTCGGGAATCATGAGGAATTGAGACCAAAATTCGGGAATCATCCGGAATTCAAAGATCAGGAATTCGGGAATCTTGGGGAATTCCAGGCTGAGGAATTCGGGACTCACGGGGAATTTGGAGATGAAAAATTCGGGAATTCCCAGGCGCTCCTTGGCTCCCTGAATTCCCTAAAATCCGAGGTGGAGGAGCTGCGGAATCCGTCGGGATCGCGGGAATTCCCTGCCAGGACCTGCCAGGACCTGCGCCTCGCCCACCCCGAGCTGCCCGACGGTCTGTGGGGCTTCGGGGATTTTGGGGGAATTTTTGGGATTTTTTGGGGAATTTTTGGGGAATTTTGGGGATTTTTTTTGATTTTTTTTCAGGAATTTTTGGGATTTTTGGGGGTTTTTTGGGAATTTTTTTGATTTTTGGGATTTTTTTTAGGAATTTTGGGGATTTTTTGGGGTTTTTTGGGAATTTTTTGGATTTTTGGGATTTTTTTTAGGAATTTTGGGGATTTTTTTGGGGGATTTTTGGGATTTTTTGGGGGATTTTTGGGAATTTTGGGGGGGGATTTTTGGGATTTTTTAGGATTTTTTGGGGACTTTTTGGAATTTTTTAGGAATTTTTTGGATTTTTGGGGGATTTTTTTGGGGAATAGATGGGATTTTTGTGAATTTTCTTGCAGGAATCTTTGGGATTTTTTGGGGATTTTTTGGGGGAATTTTCAGGAATTTTTTTGATTTTTGGGATTTTTTTAGGAATTTTGGGGATTTTGGGGGGATTTTGGGGATTTTTTTTTTTTTTTTTGAATTTTTGGGATTTTTTAGGAATTTTTGGATTTTTTGGGGAATTTTTGGGAATTTTTTTATTTTTGGGATTTTTTTTTTAGGAATTTTGGGGATTTTTGGGGGGATTTTTTGGTGAATTTTTTGGGATTTTTGAGGACCTTTCAGGGATATTTGGGATTTTTGGAGAATTTTAATGGATTTTTCATGAAATTTCTGGATTTTCTTTTTTCCGGGATTTTCGGGATTTTTAAAATTTATTTGGAATTTTTCAGGATTTTTCAGGATTTTTAAAAAATTTCCTGGCATTTTCAGGAAATTTCTGGAATTTTTCTTGACTTTTTTGGCATTTTTCAGGATTTTTCTCAGAATTTTTTGGGGAATTTTTCTGGGATTTTTGGGCAAAATTTTTGGGGAATTTTCAGGAATTTTCCAAAAATTTCCAGAATTTTTTCAGGTATTTTTTAGGATTTTCAGGACTTTTTGGGAATTTTTGGGGGAGGAATTTTTGGGACTTTTTCAGCAATTTTTTTTTAAATTTTTCGGGGATTTTGGGGAATATTTTGGGTTTTTTCAGGAATTTTTTGGGAATTTTCAGGCTGATTTTTGGGTATTTTCCAATCGATCCCAACCAGGGATTCTTTCTGGGAATTTTAGGGAATTTTTGGGGATTTTTGGCATTTTTGAGAAACTTCCATGATTTTTTGGGAATTTTTGGGATTTTTTCAGGGGATTTTTGGGGGAGTTTTTTTGGATTTTTTGGGGATTTTTTTTTTTTGGTGAATTTTTGGGAATCTTCAGAAATTCTTTGGGATTTTTGGGAATTTTTGGGCTGAAATTTGGTATTTTCCAGGTGACTATTGGATCGATCCCAACCAGGGTTGCTGTTGAATCCGCGCCCACCAGAGATCCTTTATGGGATTTTTTCAGGATTTTTGGGGATTTTTTCAGGATTTTTTTGGATTTTTCAGGAACTTTTGGGTTTTTTTTTTCCAGGTGACTATTGGATCGATCCCAACCAGGGTTGCTCCAGAGATCCTTTATGGGATTTTTTCAGGATTTTTGGGGATTTTTTCAGGATTTTTTTTGTTTTTTCAGGAACTTTTGGGTTTTTTCCAGGTGACTATTGGATCGATCCCAACCAGAAATTCTTTCTGGGATTTTTTTGGGATTTTTCAGGTTTTTTCAGTATTTTTTGGGGTTTTTCAGGAATTTTTGGTGTTTTCCAGGTGACTATTGGATCGATCCCAACCAGGGTTGCTCCAGAGATTCTTTATGGGATTTTTTGGGGATTTTTTTGGGATTTTTCAGGAATTTTTTGGTTTTTTCAGGAAATTTTGGGTTTTTTCCAGGGGATTATTGGATCGATCCCAACCAGGGATTCTTTCTGGGATTTTTTGGTTTTAGGAATTTTTGGGGTTTTCAGGAATTTTTGGTATTTTCCAGGTGATTATTGGATCGATCCCAACCAGGGTTGCTCCAGAGATTCTTTATGGGATTTTTTCCGGTGTTTTTCGGAATTTTTTGGGAATTTTTGGGCTGAAATTTGGTATTTTCCAGGTGACTATTGGATCGATCCCAACCAGGGTTGCTCCAGAGATCCTTTATGGGATTTATTCAGGATTTTTTGGGGTTTTTCAGGAATTTTTTTGTTTTTTCAGGAACTTTTGGGTTTTTTCCAGGTGACTATTGGATCGATCCCAACCAGGGTTGCTCCAGAGATTCTTTATGGGATTTTTTTGGGATTTTTCAGGAATTTTTCAGGAATTTTTCCAGGATTTTTTCAGAAAATTTTTGGGGTTTTTTGACTAAAATTTGTTTTTTTCCAGGTGACTATTGGATCGATCCCAACCAGGGTTGCTCCAGAGATTCTTTCCAAGTTTTCTGCAATTTCACTGCTGGAGGAGAGAGCTGCATCTTCCCCGAGATCCCACAGGTCTGAAATTCCCAAAAATTAACCCAAAATCCCCACGAAATTACCACAAAATTCCTCCAAAAATTCCCCAAAATCTCCTTCCTCAAAAAATTCTCCCAAAATTCTCACAAAATTCCTCAAAAAAATTCCCCAAAAATTCCCCAAAAATTCTCCCAAACTTCCCCCAAAATTCCTTGAAAAAGTCCTCCAAAAATTCCTCGAAAAAATCCCACAAAGTTATCCCAAAATTCCCTCAAAATTCCTAAAAAAATTCCCCTGAAATTCCCTGGAATTCCTCAAAAAATTCCCACAAAATTCCCACAAAATTCCTCCAAAACTCCCACAAAATTCCCACAGAATTCCTCAAAAAATTCCCTCAAAATTCCTCTGAAATTTCCCTAAAATTCCTAAAAAAGTTCTCCCAAAAATTCTCCCAAATTCCCCCAAAATTCCTCATAAAATTCCACCAAAATTTCCCTGAAATTCTCCCACAAAATTCCCACAATATTCCTCTGAAAATTCACAAAAAAGTCCTACAAAATTCCCTGGAATTCCTAAAAAAATTCCCCCAAAATTGGCCCCAAATTGCCCCAAAATTCCCACAAAATTCCTCAAAAATTTCCCCAACAATTCTCCCAAAATTCCCACAAAGTTACCACAAAATTCTCACAAAATTCCCACAAAATTCCCCCGAAATTCCTCAAAAATTCCCCCCGAAATTCTTTTTAAAATTCTCACAGAATTATCCCAAAATTCCCACAAAATTCCTTTTAAAATTCCCCTGAAATTCCCTGGAATTCCTCAAAAAATTCCCACAAAATCCCTAAAAAATTCCCCTGAAATTCCTCCAAAAATTCCTCCAAAATTCCCACAAAATTCCTCAAAAAATTCCTCAAAAAATTACCCCAAAATTCCTCTGAAATTCTCCCCAAATTGCCCCGAAATTCCTCAAAAAGTTCCCACAAAATTTCCCCAAAATTTCTCCCAAAAATTCTCCCAAAATTCCCCCAAAATTCCAAAAAAATTTCTCACAAAATTCCCACAAAATTCTCCCAAAATTCCTCCAAAATTTCCCACAAAATTCCCTGGAATTCTTTCAGAAATTCCTGAATTCCCAAGCCAGAGGATCCCAAAATTCCCAAGGATTGGGATCCCGAAATTTCCCAGGAATTCCTCCAAAAATTCCCCAATTCCTGAGAACTGGAATAATCCCAAAATTCCCAAGGGTTGGGATCCCAAAATTCCCCAAAATTCCCCAAAATTCCCCAAAATTCCAGGATTATTTTTGGGAATTCCGGGATTATTTTTGGGAATTCTGGGATTTTTCCCAGGAATTTCTCCACCAACTCTCCTCCACCCTCAGGAGTTTTTCCCAAATCCGGATATTTGGGATCTCTGGGAATGATTTTTGGGATTTTTGGGATCTTTGGGATCTTTGGGATCTCTTGGATTTTGGGGATTTTTGGGATTTTTGGGATTTTTGGGATTTTGGGGGATCTTTGAGCTTTTGGGGATCTTTGAGCTCTTTGGGATATTTGGGATCTTCAGGATTCTGGGATTTTTTGAATATCTCCCGAATTTTGGGGATTTCTGGGATTTTTGGGATTTCTGGGCTCTTTGGGATCTCTGGAAATTTTCCAGATCTTTAGTATCTCCTGGAATTTCAGGATTATTCCCAGGAATTCCAGGATTTTTTTGCTATCTCTGGGATTTTTTTTTAATATCTCCCGGAATTTTGGGATTTCCGGAAATTTCGGGATTTTTCCTGAGAATTTCACGATTTTTCCCGAGAATTTCAGGATTATTTTCGGGAATTTTGGGATTTTTCCCAGGAATTCCTCCCCACCTCTCTCCCCCCTGAGGCTCCTTTCCCAAATCCGGATATTTGGGATCTCTGGGAATTATTTTTGGGATTTCTGGGATTTTTGGGATTTCCAGGATTTTGGGATTTTTGGGATCTTTGGGATTTTGGGGATTTTTTTGCTTTTTGGGATTTTTGGGATCTTTGAGCTCTTTGGGATATTTTGGGATATTTTGGGATTTTTGGGATCTTTGAGCTCTTTGGGATATTTGGGATCTTCAGGATTCTGGGATTTTTTTAATATCTCCCAAATTTTGGGGATTTCTGGGATTTTTTGGGATTTTTGGGCTCCTTGGAATTTCTGCAAATTTTCGGGATCTTTAGTATCTCCTGGAATTTCAGGATTATTCCCAGGAATTCCAGGATTATTTTTGGGAATTCCAGGATTATTTTCAGGAATTTCGGGATTATTCCCAGGAATTTCAGGATTTTTTTGCTTTCTCTGGGATTTTTAAAAATATCTCCCGAATTCCGGGAATTCCGGAATTTTGGGGATTTGGGGAATTTTGGGATTTTTCCTGGGATTTCCAGGATTATTTTTGGGAATTCCAGGATTATTTTCGGGAATTCCAGGATCATTTTCAGGAATTTCAGGATTTTTTTGCTTTCTCTGGGATTATTTTTGATATCTCCCGGAATTTTGGGATTTCCAGGAATTCCGGAATTTTGGGGATTTGGGTCCCCAGGAATTCCAGGATTATTTTCGGGAATTTTAGTGATTTTTCCCAGGAATTCCAGGATTATTTTCAGGAATTTCAGGATTATTTTGCTATCTCTGGGATTTTTTTAATATCTCCCAGAATTTTGGGATTTCCAGAAATTCTGGAATTTTGGGAATTTGGGGATTTTTCCCAGGAATTCCAGGATTATTTTCGGGAATTTCAGGATTATTTTCGGGAATTCCAGGATCATTTTCAGGAATTTCAGGATTATTTTGCTATCGCTGGGATTTTTTTACTATATCCCAGAATTTTGGGATTTCCAGAAATTCTGGAATTTTGGGAATTTTGGGATTTTTCCCAGGAATTCCAGGATTATTTTCGGGAATTTTGGTATTTTTCCCAGGAATTCCAGGATTATTTTCAGGAATTTCAGGATTATTTTTGGGAATTTCAGGATTATTTTTGGGAATTCCAGGATCATTTTCAGGAATTTCAGGATTATTTTGCTATCGCTGGGATTTTTTTACTATATCCCAGAATTTTGGGATTTCCAGAAATTCTGGAATTTTGGGAATTTTGGGATTTTTCCCAGGAATTTCAGGATTATTTTCGGAATTTTGGGATTTTTCCCAGGAATTTCAGGATTATTTTCGGGAATTTCAGGATTATTTTCGGGAATTTCAGGATTATTTTGCTATCTCTGGGATTTTTTTTTAATATCTCCCGGAATTTTGGGATTTCCAGGAATTCCAGAATTTTGGGAATTTTGGATTCCCAGGAATTCCAGGATTATTTCCAGGAATTTTAGGGGATTATTTTCAGGAATTTCAGGATTTTTCCCAGGAATCTCCAGGATTATTTTCAGGAATGTCCAGGATTGGGATTTTCAGGAATTCCAGGATTGGATTTTTGGGAATTTTGGGATTATTCCCAGGAATTTCTCTCCCCCTCAGGCTCCTTTCCCAAATCCGGATCCCAAGGAGGAAATTCCAACCCCAAAGTGGTTCAGCCAATCCCGGGGAGGCCACAGGGTGAGCGATTCCCAAAATTCCCAAAATTCCCTAAATTCCCTAAATCCCTGTTTTCCCCAAAATTCCCACTTTTTCCCATTTTCCCCCCATTTTCCCCCCCAAAATTCCAATTTTTTTCCCCATTTCCTCCAAAAAAAATCCCACTTTTTCCCACTTCCCCCCAAAATTCCCATTTTTCCTCCAAAATTCCCATTTTCCCTCCAGAATTCCCATTTCCCCCCCCCCCCCCCCTTTTCCCCCCACCCCCTTCCCCCCCTTTTTCCCCTTTTTCCCCCATTTTATCCCATTTTTCTCCCCAAAATTCCCACTTTTTCCCCATTTTCCCCCCCCAAAATTCCAAATTTTTTCCCATTTTTTCCAACTTTCCCCCCAAAAATCCCACTTTTCTCCCAAAAATCCCATTTCCCAGCAAAATTCCCTTTTCCCCCTGAAATTCCCGTTTTCCCCAATGTTCCCACTTTTTCCCTTTTTTCCCATTTCCCCCCCCAAAATTCCAGATTTCTTCCCATTTTTTCCAATTTTCTCCCCCAAAATCCCATTTCCCCCCCAAAATTCCCACTTTTTCCCCATTTTTCCCCCCAAAATTCCAATTTTTTTCCCATTTTTTCCAACTTTTCCCCCCCAAAAGTCCCACTTTTCCCCCAAAAATCCCATTTCCCAGCAAAATTCCCTTTTCCCCCAAAATTCCCTTTTTCCCCAAAAATTCCTGCTTTCCCCCCCCAAAATTCCCAATTTTTTCCCCATTTTTTCCCATTTTCCCCCGCAAAACCCCAATTTCCCCCAAAATCCCTTTTTCCCCCAAAATTCCCACTTTTTCCCATTTCCCCCTATTTTTCCCCATTTTTCCCCACTTTCCCTCCTTTCTCCCAATTTTTCCACCTTTTTTTCCCATTTCCCCCATTTCCTCCCATTTTTTCCCACTTTTCCCCCCTAAATTCCAACTTTCCCCCCATTTTTCCCATTTTCCCCCATTTTTTCCCCAATTTTCCCCGAGTTTCCCCATTTCCCCACAATATTTTCCCATTTTTCCCCATTTTTTCCTGGTTTTCCCCATTTTCCCCCCATTTTTCCCATTTTCCACACTTTTCCTACAGCGATTCCCGATCCCAAACCTTTTCCCCATTTTTTCCCTGGTTTTCACCATTTCCCCCCCAATATTTTCCCAATATTTTCCTCTTTCTTCCCCAATTTTTTCCAATATTTTCCCTTTTTTCCCCAATAATTTCCCTTTTTTTCCCAATATTCTCCCATTTTTTCCCTGTTTTTCCCCATTTTTCCCCATGTTGTCTCCATATTTTCCCATTTTTTCACAATAATTTCCCATGTTTTACCATTTTTTCCCATTTTTCCTGTTTTTCCCCAGTTTTTCCATGCCAATTTTTGCTACCAGCCCTTTTCCCATTTCCCCCCATTTTTTCACGATTTTTTCACAATATTTTCCCATTTTTTCCCGTTTTCTCCCCATTTTCTCTCCCAGCCCTTTCCCCACAATAATTTCCCATTTTTTCTCATTTTTTCCCGTTTTTTCCCCATTTTCTCTCCCAGCCCTTTCCCCTGTTTTTCCCACAACAATTTCACACTATTTTTTTCCATTTTTTCCCGTTTTTTCCCGTTTTCTCCCTTCTCTCTCCCGCCCTTTCCCCCAATATTTCCCATTTTTTCCACTTTTTTCACTATTTTTTCACAAATTTCACTATTTTCCCCATTTTTCCCCATTTTCTCCCCAATTTCTCTCCCAGCCCTTTCCCCATTTTTTCTCCCCTTTTTCCATTTCTATTTTCTCACTATTTTTCCCATTTTTCCCGTTTTCTCCCCATTTTCTCCCCCAGCCCTTTCCCCACAATAATTTCCCATTTTTCACTATTTTTTCTCACCGTTTTTTCCCATTTTCCCCGTTTTTCCCCGTTTTCTCCCCATTCTCTCTCCCAGCCCTTTCCCCACAATAATTTCCCATTTTTTCCACATTTTTTCACTATTTTTTCACAATAATTTCACTATTTTCCCCATTTTTCCCCATTTTCTCCCCAATTTCTCTCCCAGCCCTTTCCCCATTTTTTCTCCCCGTTTTTTCCCATTTCTATTTTCTCACTATTTTTCCCATTTTTTCCCGTTTTCTCCCCATTCTCTCTCCCAGCCCTTTCCCCACAATAATTTCCCTTTTTCTCACCATTTTTTCTCACCGTTTTTTCCCATTTTTCCCGTTTTTCCCCGTTTTCTCCCCATTCTCTCTCCCAGCCCTTTCCCCCATTTCCCCACAATAATTTCCCATATTTTCTCCCAGTTTTCCACAATAATTTCACAGTATTTTCCCCATTTTTTCCCATTTTCCCCTGTTTTCTCCCCCATTTTCGCTCCCAGCCCTTTTCCCATTTTTTCTCCCCGTTTTACACAATAATTTCACTATTTTTCCACAATAATTTTCCCCATTTTTCCCGTTTTTCCCGTTTTCTCCCCATTTTCACTCCCAGCCCTTTTCCCATTTCCCCCCATTTTTTCCTATTTTTCACTATTTTTTCTCACCATTTTCTCACTATTTTTCCCATTTTTCCCCATTCTCTCTCCCAGCCCTTTCCCCCATGTTTTCCCCCCTTTTTTTCACAGTAATTTCCCCATTTTCTCACTATTTTTCCCGTTTTTCCCGTTTTCTCCCCATTTTCTCCCCCAGCCCTTTCCCCCATTTTCCCACAATAATTTCCCATTTTCTCACTATTTTTTCTCACCATTTTTTCCCCTTTTTCCCGTTTTCTCCCGTTTTCTCCCCATTCTCTCTCCCAGCCCTTTCCCCACAATAGTTTCACTATTTTTTCTCACCATTTTTTCCTGTTTTTTCCCACTTTTCCCCGTTTTCTCCCCATTCTCTCTCCCAGCCCTTTCCCCACAATAATTTCCCATTTTCTCACTATTTTTTCACAATAATTTCGCTATTTTTTCCCGTTTTTCCCGTTTTCTCCCCATTTTCTCCCCCAGCCCTTTCCCCACAATAATTTCCCTTTTTCTCACCATTTTTTCTCACCGTTTTTTCCCATTTTTCCCGTTTTTTCCCGTTTTCTCCCCATTCTCTCTCCCAGCCCTTTTCCCATTTTTCCCACAATAATTTCACAGTATTTTCCCCCATTTTTCCCGTTTTTCCCCGTTTTCTCCCCATTCTCTCTCCCAGCCCTTTCCCCACAATAATTTCCCATTTTCTCTCCCCAAAATTCACTATTTTTTCCCGTTTTTTCCCGTTTTCTCCCCATTTTCTCTCCCAGACCTTTCCCCATTTTTGCTCCCCGTTTTTCACCATTTTCTCACTATTTTTTCTCACCGTTTTTTCCCATTTTTCCAGCTTTTCCCCATTTTCTCCCCATTCTCTCTCCCAGCCCTTTCCCCACAATAATTTCCCATTTTCTCACTATTTTTTCACAATAATTTCGCTATTTTTCCCGTTTTTCCCGTTTTCTCCCCATTTTCTCCCCCAGCCCTTTCCCCACAATAATTCCCCTTTTTTCACATATTTTCTCACCGTTTTTTCCCATTTTTCCCGTTTTTTCCCGTTTTCTCCCCATTCTCTCTCCCAGCCCTTTCCCCACAATAATTTCCCATTTTTTCACTATTTTTTCACTATTTTTTCACTATTTTTTCTCACCGTTTTTTCTCGTTTTCTCCCATTTTCTCCCCATTTTCTCTCCCAGCCCTTTCCCCAATTTCTCTCCCTGTTTTTCACTATTTTTTCACTATTTTTTCACTATTTTTTCTCACCGTTTTTTCTCGTTTTCTCCCGTTTTCTCCCCATTCTCTCTCCCAGCCCTTTCCCCACAATAATTTCCCATTTTTTCTCCCCAAAATTCACTATTTTTTCCCGTTTTCTCACCGTTTTTTCCCGTTTTCTCCCATTTTCTCCCCATTTTCTCTCCCAGCCCTTTCCCCAATTTCTCTCCCTGTTTTTCACTATTTTTTCACTTTTTTTCCACAATTTTTTCTCACCGTTTTTTCCCGTTTTTCCCCGTTTTCTCTCCCAGCCCTTTCCCCAATTTCTCTCCTTGTTTTTCACTATTTTTTCACTATTTTTTCACTATTTTTCTCACCGTTTTTTCCCGTTTTCTCCCCATTCTCTCTCCCAGCCCTTTCCCCACAATAATTTCCCATTTTTTCACTATTTTTTCACAATTTTTTCACTATTTTTTCTCACCATTTTTCCCCGTTTTCTCCCCATTCTCTCCCCCAGCCCTTTCCCCACAATAATTTCCCATTTTTTCCATATTTTTTCACTATTTTTTCACTATTTTTTCACTATTTTTTCTCACCGTTTTTTCCCGTTTTTCCCCGTTTTCTCCCCATTTTCTCTCCCAGCCCTTTCCCCAATTTCTCTCCCTGTTTTTCACAATTTTTCACTATTTTTTCTCACCGTTTTTTCCCGTTTTTCCCCGTTTTCTCCCCATTCTCTCTCCCAGCCCTTTCCCCACAATAATTTCCCATTTTTTCTCCCCAAAATTCACTATTTTTTCCTGTTTTCTCACTGTTTTTTCCCGTTTTTCCCCGTTTTCTCCCCATTTTCTCTCCCAGCCCTTTCCCCAATTTCTCTCCCTGTTTTTCACTATTTTTTCACTATTTTTCTCACTGTTTTTTCCCGTTTTTCCCCGTTTTCTCCCCATTCTCTCTCCCACCCTTTCCCCAATTTCTCTCCCTGTTTTTCACTTTTTTTCACGATTTTTTCCACCGCTTTTTCCCCTTTTCTCCCCATTCTCTCTCCCAGCCCTTTCCCCAATTTCTCTCCCTGTTTTTCACAATTTTGTCACTATTTTTTCTCACCTTTTTCCCGTTTTTCCCCGTTTTCTCCCCATTTCTCCCCAGCCCTTTCCCCAATTTCTCTCCCTGTTTTTCACTATTTTTCACAATTTTTTCACTATTTTTTCTCACCGTTTTTCCCGTTTTTCCCCGTTTTCTCCCCATTCTCTCTCCCAGCCCTTTCCCCAATTTCTCTCCCTGTTTTTCACCATTTTTTTACAGTATTTTCTCACCGTTTTTTCCCGTTTTTCCCCGTTTTCTCCCCGTTTTCTCTCCCAGCCTCTCTCGGTGGTTCAGCTGAAGTTCCTGCGACTCCTCAGCGCCACCTGCCGGCAGCGCCTGGCTCTGCCCTGCGCCCCCCGAAACCCCCGAAATGACCCCAAAAACCACCCAAAATGACCCCAAAAACACCCGAAATCCCCGAAATTCCGGGAGTTCCCAAAATTCCCAAAGTTCCGGGAGTTCCCTGCGCTTCCTGGGAGCGAACGAGGAGGAGCTGGGAGAGGAGAACATCCGGATACTCGAGGATGGATGTGGGGTGGGTGGGGAGAAAAATACGGGAATTTGGGGATTTGGGGTGGGAAAATGGGGATTTGGGGATTTTGGGTGGGAAAATGGGAATTTTGGGGATTTTGGGTGGGAAAATGGGAATTTTGGGGTGAGAAAAGGGAATTTTAGGTGGGAAAGGTGGGAAATTTGGGGATTTTGGGATGGGAAAAGTGGGAATTTTGAGGATTTTGGGTGGGAAAATGGGAATTTAGGGTGGGAAAAGTGGGAATTTAGGGATTTGGTAAAATGGGAATTTGGGGGATTTTGGGGTGGGAAAAGGGGAATTTTGGGGATTTTGCATGGGGAAAATGGGAATTTTGGGGATTTTGGGTGGGAAAAGTGGGAATTTTGGGGTGGAAAAATGGGAATTTGATGGGAAAAGTGGGAATTTAGGGATTTGGTAAAATGGGAATTTTGGGGATTTTGGGTGGGAAAATGGGGAATTTTGGGGGAAAGGGAATTTGGGGGTTTAGGTGGGAAAATGGGAATTTGGTGGGGTGGGGAAGGGATTTTGGGGTGGGAAAGGGAATTTTGGGAATTTTGGGGGGAAAGTGGGAATTTGGGGATTTGGGGGAAAAGGGAATTTTGGGGTGAGAAAGGGAATTTTAGGTGGGAATGGGGAATTTGGGGATTTTAGGTGGGAAAATGGGAATTTGGGAATTTGGGGGGGAAATGGGAATTTTGGGGTGGGGAAAGTGGAAATCTGGGTGGGGAAAGGGATTTTTTGGTGGGATTTTGGGCTGGGAAAAGGGATTTTGGGAATTTTGGGATGGGGGGTGGGAAAGGGGAATTTTGGGATTTGGGGTGGGAAAGGGTTTGGGAAGAAAAAGGAATTTTGGGGATTTTGGGGAAAATGGGGATTTGGGATTTGCATGGGGAAAATGGGAATTTTGGGGATGGGTGAGATTTGGGAATTGGGATGGGAAAAGTGGGAATTTGGGGATTTTGGGTTTGGAAAAGAGGAAATTTTTGGGATTTGGGGTGGGAAAATGGGAATTTGGGGGATTTCGGGTGGGAAAAGTGGAATTTTGGGGTGGGAAAAGGGAACTTTGAGGGATTTGGGTGGGAAAATGGGAATTTTGGGTGGGAAAAAGTGGGAATTTGGGAATTTTGGGGTGGGAAAAGTGGAAATTTGGGTGGGAAAAGGGATTTTTGGGGATTTTGAGGATGGAGAGGGTGGGAAAGGCAGGAAATTTTGGGATTTGGGGTGGGAAAAGTGGGAATTTGGGGAATTGGGATGGGAAAAGTGGGAATTTTGGGCTGGGAAAAGGGATTTTTGGGAATTTGGGGTGAGAAAAGTGGGAAATTTTGGTGATTTGGGGTGGGAAAAGTCGGATTTTTGGGGATTTTGGGTGGGAAAAGTGGGAATTTGGGAATTTTGGGTGGGAAAAGTGGGAATTTTGGGGCAGAGAAATGAATTTTGGGGATTTTGGGGTGGGAAAGTGGGAATTTTGGGGAAGAAAAAGGAATTTTGGGGATTTTGGGGTGAGAAAATGGGGATTTTGGGGATTTTGCGTGGGAAAAGTGGGAATTTGGGAGAATTTTGGGTGGAAAAGGGATTTTTGGGAATTTGGGGTGGGAAAAGTGGGAAATTTTGGGAATTGGGGTGGGAAAATGGGAATTTTGGTGATTTGGGCTGGGAAAAGTCAGATTTTTGGGGATTTGGGGTGGGAAAAGTGAGATTTTGTGGAATTCGGGGTGGGAAAAGCAGGAATTTGGGGAAGAAAAAGGAATTTTGGGGTGAGAAAATGGGGATTTTGGGGATTTTGCGTGGGAAAAGTGGGATTTTGGGGTGGGGAAAAGGATTTTGGGGTGGGGAAATGGGAATTTTGGGAGTTTTTGGGTGGGAAAAGGAATTTTTGGGGATTTGGGGCAGAAAAATTGGGAATTTTGGGGATTTCGGGGTGAGAAAGTGGGAATTTGGGGATTTGGGGTGGAAAAAGTGGGAATTTTGGGGAATTGGGATGGGAAAAGTGGGGATTTTGGGGGTTTTGGGGTGGAAAAAGTGGGAATTTGGGGATTTCGGGTGGGAAAAGTGGGAATTTGGGAGAATTTTGGGTGGGAAAAGTGGGAATTTGGGGATTTGGGGTTAGAAAAGTGGGAATTTCTGGGGGTTTTGGGATGGGAAAAGGGATTTTGGGAGATTTTGGGGGATTTTGGGGTGGGAACAGTGAGAATTTGGGGATTTCGGGTGGGAAAAGTGGGAATTTGGGGAATTGGAATGGGAAAAGTGGGAATTTTGGGGTGGGGAAAAGGGAATTTTGGGGGATTTGGGGTGGGAAAAGTGGGAAATTTTGGGAATTTTGGGCTGGGAAAATGGGAATTTTGGGGCGGAGAAAGTGGGAATTTGGGGATTTTGGGTGGGAAAAGTGGGAATTTTGGGGGTTTTTGGGTGGCAAAAGTGGGAATTTTTGGAAATTGGGATGGGAAAAGTGGGAATTTTGGGGGGTGGAATTTGGGTGGGAAAAGTGGGAATTTTGGGAATTTTTGGGAATTGGGATGGGAAAAGTGGGAATTTGGGGGATTTTGGGTGGGAAAACTGGGAATTTTGGGAAATTTTGGGCAGGAAAAGGGAATTTGGGGTTGGAAAAGTGGGAATTTCTGGGGGGTTTTGGGATGGGAAAAGGGGTTTTGGGAAATTTTGGGGTGGGAACAGTGAGAATTTGGGGATTTCGGGTGGGAAAAGTGGGAATTTGGGGAATTGGAATGGGAAAAGGGGAATTTGGGGTGGGAAAGGGAATTTTGGGGGATTTGGGGTGGGAAAAGTGGGAAATTTTGAGAATTTCGGACTGGGAAAATGGGAATTTTGGGCGGAGAAAGTGGGAATTTGGGAGATTTTGGGTGGAAAAAGTGGGAATTTTTTGGGTTTTGGGTGGAAAAAGTGGGAATTTTTGGGAATTGGGATGGGAAAAGTGGGAATTTTGGGGGTTTTTGGGTGGGAAAAGTGGGAATTTTGGGAATTTTTGGGAATTGGGATGGGAAAAGTGGGAATTTTGGGGATTTTTGGGTGGGAAAGTGGAATTTGGGGGGTTTTGGGTGGGAAAGTGGAATTTGGGGGGTTTGGGTGGGAAAAGTGGGAATTTTGGGTTGGCAAAGTGGGAATTTTTGGGGGTTTTTGGGTGGAAAAAGTTGGATTTTGGGGGATTTGGGGTGGGAAAACTGGGAATTTGGGGTGGAAAAAGTGGGAATTTTGGGGATTTCGGGCGGGAAAACTGGGAATTTCGGGGTGGGAAACCCGACTTTCGGGATTCAGCACTCCCCAAACTCCCTAAAAATCCCCCAAATTCCCAATTTTTCCCCAATGTTTTTCCCGTTTCCCAGCCCCAGGGCAGCTCCGGCCGGCGCCTGCTGGAGCTGCGCTCTTCCCGCCCGGAGCAATTCCCCATCCGGCATTTCCTGACGGAATTCCCGGAATTCCCCCGGAATTCCCAGCTGGAGCTCGGCCCGCTCTGCTGCTCGGGGTGAAAGCCCCAAATTCCAGGGATTTACCCCAAAAACCCCCAAGGATTTGACCCCAAAAATGATCCCGTGGGGAGAGGAGATTCCCGAATTCCTGCCAGGAATTCCCAAATTTACACAGGAAATTCCCAAATTCCTGCTGGAAAATCCCAAACTCCCACCAGGAATTCCCAAATTTCTGCCAAAAATCCCCAAATTCCCAAATTCCAGCTGGAAATTCCCCAAATTCCTGTTATAGATTCCCGAAATTTCTGCAGAAAATTCCCAAATTCCCACCGAGAATTCCCAAATTCCTGCCAGAAATTCCCCAAATTCCAGCAGGAAATTCCCAAATTCCAGCCGGAAATTCCCAAATTCCCACCGAGAATTCCCAAATTCCTCCAGAAATTCCCCAAATTCCAGCAGGAAATTCCCAAATTCCTGCAGAAAATTCCCAAATTCCTGCTGGAAAGTCCCAAATTCCAACCGGAAATTCCCAAATTCCCACCCAGAATTCCCAAATTCCTGCCTGAAATTCCCAAAATTCCAGCAGGAAATTCCCAAATTTCTGCCAAAAATTCCCAAATTCCCACAAAAATTCCCAAATTCCCACCAGGAATTCCCAAATTCCTGCTGAGAATTCCCAAATTCCCACCAGGAATTCCCAAATTTCTGCCAAAAATTCCCAAATTTCCGATGGGAATTCCCAGATTTTTTCCCAAATTCCCCACAGAAATCCCCAAATTCCTGCAGAAAATTCCCAAAATCTTGCTGGAATTCCCCAAATTCCTGTCAGAATTCCCAAATTCCTCACAGAAATTCCCAAATTTCTGCTGAGAATTCCCAAATTCCTACCAGAAATTCCCAAATTCATGCAGAAAATTCCCAAATTCCCATAAAATTCCCAAATTCCCACCCAAAATTTCCAAATTCCTGCAGAAAATTCCCAAATTCCCACCCAGAAATTCCCAATTTTTTGCTGGAAATTCCCAAATTCCAGCAGGAAATTCCCAAACCCTCCTTCCAAGAATTCCCAAATTCCAGCCAGAAATTCCTAAATTCCAACTGGAAATTCCCAAATTCCTGTTGAAAATTCCCAAGATTCCAGCAGGAAATTCCCAAATTCCTGCCAAGAATTCCCAAATTCCATGCCAGGAAATTCCCAAATTCCTGCAGGAAATTCCCAAATTCCCACCGAGAATTCCCAAATTCCTACTGGAAATTCCCAAATTCCCACAGGAAATTCCCAATTTTTTGCTGGAAATTCCCAAATTCCCGCAGGAAATTCCCAAATTTCCAACCAGAAATTCCCAAATTCCTACTGGAAATTCCCACCCCAGAAAATTCCCAAATTCCCACAGAAAATTCCCAAATTTCTGATTTCCCACCAGAAATTCCCAAATTCCTACTGGAAATTCCCAAATTCCCACAGAAAATTCCCAAATTCCCACAGAAAATTCCCAAATTTCTGATTTCTCACCAGAAATTCCCAAATTCCCGCTGGAAATTCCCAAATTCTGGAATTTTCCTCCCTCGGGATCCAAAATCCCAATTGTTTCCTCAGAGAGTTTTAACTTTGCCCAAATAAAGTTTATATTTTAATATGGAAAGAAGAGAATTTTGGGGGTTTTGGGGGGGTTTTGGGGTTTTTTGGGGTTTTTTGGGGTTTTTTGGGGGTTTTTGGGGGGTTTTGGGGTTTTTTGGGGGTTTTTGGGGGTTTTTGGGGGTTTTTGGGGTTTTTGGGGGTTTTGGGGTTTTTGAGTTTTTTGGGGTTTTTGGGGTTTTTGGGGTTTTTTTGGGGTTTTGGGATTTTGCAGTTTTTTTGGGGTGATTTTGGAGTTTTTTTGGTTTTTTCCCCCAAATTCCTCCCAAATCCCAAAGTTTTCTCCCCAATCCTCCCAAATTCCCAAATTTCCCCTCCCAGATCCCCCAAATCCCAAAATTTCATCCCAAAATCCCCCAAAATTCCCTAAAATCAGGGACTCCCCGAGATCCCCAAATCCCCAAATTTCCTCCCAAAATTTCCCAAAATTGGGAATTTCCCGAGATCCCAAAATCCTGAAATTTTCTCCCAAAATCCTCCAAAATCGGGGACTTCCCAAGATCCCAAAATCCTGAAATTTCCTCCCAAAATTGGGGACTCCCCAAAATCCCAAAATGTCCTCCCAAAATTCCCCAAAACCAGCGACTTCCCAAGATCCCCAAATCCCGAAATTTCCTCCCAAAATTCCCCAAAACCAGGGACTCCCTGTTCCCCCAAATCTCCAAATTTCCTCCCAAAATTCCACTAAATTTTCCCTCACAGATCCCCTAAGTTCCCCAAAATTCTCCCAAAATCAGGGACTTCCTGAGATCCCAAAATCCTGAAATTTCCTCCCAAAATTCCCCAAAATCGGGAATTTTCCGAGATCCCAAAATCCCCAAATTTCCTCCCAAAATTCTCCCAAAATCCCCCAAAATCAGAGACGTCCTGGAATCCCAAAATCCCAAAATTTCCACCCAAATTCCTCCAAAATCAGGGACTGCCTGAGATCCCCAAATCCCAAAATTTCCTCCCAAAATTCCCCAAAATTGGGAATTTCCCGAGATCCCAAAATCCCAAAATTTCCACCCAAATTCCTCCAAAATCAGAGACTTCGCGAGATCCCAAAATCCCAGAATTTCTCTGACTCCTTCCTGATGGATCCTCTCAGGACACTGGGATGGACTGGGAGGAACTGGGAGGGACTGGGAATGGACTGGGATGGACTGGGAGGAACTGGGAGGAACTGGGAGGGACTGGGAGGGACTGGGATGGACTGGGAGGGACTGGGATGGACTGGGAGGAACTGGGAGGAACTGGGAGGGACTGGGAGGGACTGGGAATGGACTGGGAGGGATGGGATGGACTGGGAGGGACTGGGAGGAACTGGGATGGACTGGGATGGACTGGGAGGAACTGGTAGGGAACTGGGATGGACTGGGATGCACTGGGATGGACTGGGATGGACTGGGAGGAACTGGTAGGGAACTGGGATGGACTGGGATGGAACTGGGATGGACTGGGATGGACTGGGATGGACTGGGAGGAACTGGGATGGACTGGGATGGACTGGGAGGGAACTGGGATGGACTAGGATGGACTGGGAGGAACTGGTAGGGAACTGGGATGGACTGGGATGGAACTGGGATGGACTGGGAGGAACTGGGATGGACTGGGAGGAACTGGTAGGGAACTGGGATGGACTGGGATGGAACTGGGATGGACTGGGAGGATACTGGGATGAACTGGGAAGGACTGGGATGAACTGGGAAGGACTGGGATGGTCTGACAGGCAACTTGGGGGCACTGGGAGGGACTGGGAATAAACTGGGAGGGAACTGGGAGGGACTGGGAATGACTGACAGGGATCTTGGGGGGTACTGGGAGGGACTGGGAGGAACTGGGAGAGACTGGGAGCACTGGGAGGGAATTTTAGGAGCACTGGGATGGACTGGGATGAACTGGGACTGAACTGGGATGAGCTGGGATGGACTGGGATGGACTGGGATGAACTGGGACTGAACTGGGATGAACTGGGATGGACTGGGATGGACTGGGATGAACTGGGATGGACTGGGATGGACTGTGAATGGATTTGGAATGAACTGGGATGGACTGGAACAAACTGGGATGAACAAACTGGGATGAACAAACTGGGATGAACAAACTGGGATGAACTGGGATGGATTGGGAGGGACTGGGATGGAACTGAGATGAACAAACTGGGATGAACTGGGATGAACTGTGAATGGATTTGGAATGAACTGGGAGGGACTGGAATAAACTGGAACAAACTGGGATGAACAAACTGGGATGAACTGGGATGGACTGGGATGAACTGGGATGGACTGGGAGGGACTGGGATGGAACTGAGATGAACAAACTGGGATGAACTGGGATGAACTGGGATGGACTGGGTGGGAACTTTGGGGGAACTGGGAGGGAATTTTGGGAGCACTGGGATGAACTGGGATGAACTGGGATGAACTGGGATGAACTGATCTCTCTCCGCTGTTTCCCGCCCGCCGGCAGAGACCACGCCCTGTCCCCAAACCACGCCCATTCACACCCATATAAGGACATAACCACGCCCCTCCCGATTTCGCGCCACACGGCTGTGCCGCTTCTACATAACCACGCCCATCTCATTTACATAACCACGCCCCGAACACAGCAATTATTGTCAGACCGCTCCTCATCTGCATAACCACGCCCCTAAATAGCCATTTATGGTCAGAGTGGAGTCTAATTTACATAACCACGCCCACAAAGAGATCCTATTGGCCGAACCCAGCCGAGCCTCCCATTGGCCGCCGCGGGCGCGCGCTGACGTCAGCAGGAGGCGCCACCCGGAAGCGACGGCGGCGCGCGGCTCGGGCGGGTGAGGGGGAGAAGGGAATTTGGGGTTTTGAGGGAAAATTTGGGAATTCTGAGGGGAATTTGGGGATCCGGAGGGGAATTTTGCGGCTCCGGGGAGGAATTTTGGGGTCGTGAGGGCAATTTTGGGGTTTTGAGGGGAATTTGGGGATCCTGAGGGTAATTTGGGATTTCTGAGGGGAATCTGGGGATCCTGAGGGGAATTTTGGGTTTCTGAGGGGAAACTTGGGAATTCGGAGGGAAATTTTGGGTTTTGAGGGGATTCTGAGGGGAATTTTGGGGTCTTTGAGGAGAATTTGGGAATCTGAGGGGAATTTTGGGGTTCTGAGGGGAATTTTGGGGTTTTGAGGGGAATTTGGGGTTTTTGACGAGAATTTTGGGGTTTCTGAGGGGAATTTGGGGTTCCTGTGGGGAATTTTTTGATCCGGAGGGGAAATTTTGGGGGTTTTGAGGGAAATGTGGGGTTTCTGAGGGGAATTTGGGGATTCGGAGGGAAATTTTGGGTTTTGAGGGGAATTTTGGGGTTTCTGAGGAGAATTTTGGGGATTCTGAGGAGAATTTTGGGGATTCTGAGGGTAATGTGGGATTCCTGAGGGAATTTTGGGGTTCCGGGGAGGAATTTGGGGATCCGGAGGGGAATTTTGGGGTATCTGAGGGGAATTTTGGGATCCTGAGGGGAATTTGGGGTTCTGGGGAGGAATTTTGGGGTTTTTGAGGGGAATTAGGGAATCTTGAGGGGAATTTGCAATTTTTGAGGGAAATTTGGGGATTCTGAGGGGAAATTTTGGGATCCTGAGGGAATTTTGGGATTCCTGAGGGAGTTTTGGGGTTCCGGGGAGGAATTTGGGAATCCTGAGGGGAATTTGGGGGTTTTGAGAGGAAATTTGGGGGTTTTTAGAGGAGTTTTGGGGATTCTGATGGTAATTCTGGGGTTTCTGAGGGGAATTTGGGGGTTTTGATGGAATTTTGGGATTTCTGAGGGGAATTTGGGGTTCTGGGGAGGAATTTTGGGGGTTTTGAGGGGAATTTGGGGATCCTGAGGGGAATTTGGGGATTCTGAGGGGAATTTTGGGGGTTTTTGAGGGTAATTTGGGAATCTTGAGGGAAATTTGGGGATTCTGAGGGGAATTTTGGGGGTTTTGAGGGGAAATTGGGGTTTTTGAGGGAAATTTTGGGGTCCTGAGGGGATTTTGGGAATCCGGAGGGGAATTTTGGGGCTTTTGATGGGAATTTTGGGATCCTGAGGGGAATTTGGGATTTCTGAGGGAAATTTGGAGTTCCTGAGGGGATTTTGGGGTTTCGGGGAATTTGGGGTTTCGGGGAGGATTTGGGTATCCTGAGGGGAATTTTGGGGTTTTTGAGAGGAAATTTGGGGTTTTTGAGGAGAATTTGGGGTTTCTGAGGGGAATTTGGGGTTCTGGGGAGGATATTGGGATCCTGAGGTAAATTTTGGGGTTTCGGAGGGGAATTTTGGGATTGCAAGGGTGATTTTGGGGTCCCAGGTTTTGGGGTCCCAAGGCTGATTTTTGGGGTCCCTGGATGGATTTTTGGGGTCCCAAGGGTGATTTTGGGGTCCCATGGATGATTTTTGTGGTCCTGGGGAGGATTTTGGGGTGGCTGAGGTGATCATTGGGGTTCCAAGGGTGATTTTTGGGGTCTCTGGATGGATTTTTGGGGTCTCTGGATGGATTTTTGGGGTCTCTGGATGGATTTTTGGGGCTGAAAGGCTGATTTTGGTGTCCCTTGATGGATTTTGGGGTTTCTGAGGTGATTTTTGGGGCTGAAAGGCTGATTTTTGGTGTCCCCAGGGCGATGGCCGCCCCCGCCAGCGCGCAGAGCGCCAGCAAGACGTGGGAGCTGAGCTTGTATGAACTGCACAGGACACCTCAGGTACCTGGAACTGGGGAGAAACTGCCTGGGATTGGGAAAAACTGCCTGGGATTGGGAGAAACTGCCTGGGATTGGGGAGAGACAGCCTGGGATTGGGGAGAGACAGCCTGGGATTGGGAAAAACTGCCTGGGATTGGGGAGAGACAGCCTGGGATTGGGGAGAGACAGCCTGGGATTGGGGAGAGACAGCCTGGGATTGGGGAGAGACAGCCTGGGATTGGGGAGAGACAGCCTGGGATTGGGGAGAGACAGCCTGGGATTGGGGAGAGACAGCCTGGGATTGGGGAGAGACAGCCTGGGATTGGGGAGAGACAGCCTGGGATTGGGGAAAACTGCCTGGGATTGGGGAGAGACAGCCTGGGATTGGGGAGAGACAGCCTGGGATTGGGGAGAGACAGCCTGGGATTGGGAGAAACTGCCTGGGATTGGGAGAAACTGCCTGGGATTGGGAAAACTGCCTGGGATTGGGGAGAAACTGCCTGGGATTGGGGAGAGACAGCCTGGGATTGGGAAAAACTGCCTGGGATTGGGAAAAACTGCCTGGGATTGGGGAGAGACAGCCTGGGATTGGGAAAAACTGCCTGGGATTGGGAAAAACTGCCTGGGATTGGGAGAAACTGCCTGGGATTGGGGAGAGACAGCCTGGGATTGGGAAAAACTGCCTGGGATTGGGAAAAACTGCCTGGGATTGGGGAGAGACAGCCTGGGATTGGGAAAAACTGCCTGGGATTGGGGAGAGACTGCCTGGGATTGGGGAGAGACAGCCTGGGATTGGGGAGAGACAGCCTGGGATTGGGAGAAACTGCCTGGGATTGGGGAGAGACAGCCTGGGATTGGGGAAAACTGCCTGGGATTGGGGAGAGACAGCCTGGGATTGGGGAGAGACAGCCTGGGATTGGGGAGAGACAGCCTGGGATTGGGAAAAACTGCCTGGGATTGGGAAAAACTGCCTGGGATTGGGGAAAACTGCCTGGGATTGGGGAGAAACTGCCTGGGATTGGGGAGAGACAGCCTGGGATTGGGGAGAGACAGCCTGGGATTGGGGAGAAACTGCCTGGGATTGGGAAAAACTGCCTGGGATTGGGGAGAGACTGCCTGGGATTGGGAAAAACTGCCTGGGATTGGGGAGAGACAGCCTGGGATTGGGGAGAAACTGCCTGGGATTGGGAAAAACTGCCTGGGATTGGGAAAAACTGCCTGGGATTGGGGAAAGACTGCCTGGGATTGGGACAAACTGCCTGGGATTGGGGAGAGACAGCCTGGGATTGGGGAGAGACAGCCTGGGATTGGGGAGAAACTGCCTGGGATTGGGAAAAACTGCCTGGGATTGGGACAAACTGCCTGGGATTGGGAGAAACTGCCTGGGATTGGGGGGAAACCCTAAAATTTTTGGGAAGGGACACTGAAATTTGGGAGGTTCGGCATGAAGGGTGTTTAGAGGCTGAAATTTGGGAGAAAATAACAAGGTTTGGGGAGCTCAGAATTGGGGAGAAAACCCCGAATTTGGGGATGGGGACAATGTCCTGAACCCCTGAATTCCCGGGACTGGGGACAGTGAGGTGTCCCTGGCTGTGTCCCCAGGCTGTCCCTGACCCCGGTGTCACCCCAGTGTCACCCCAATGTCCTCAGGAGGCCATCATGGATGACATGGAGATGGCAGTGTCCCCTCAGGGTGTCCTCAGGCTGTCCCTGACCCCATGGTCACTGTCACACCCCAATGTCCCCAGGAGGCCATCATGAATGGCACGGAGGTGGCAGTGTCCCCTCAGGGTGTCCCTGACCCTATTGTCACCCCCAGGAGGCCATCATGGACGGCACAGAGATCGCGGTGTCCCCGCGGTCACTGCACTCGGAGCTGATGTGTCCCTATGGTGTCACTGTGTCACTGTGATGTCCCCATGGTGTCACTGACCCCATGATGTCACTGTCACCCCCAGGAGGCCATCATGGAAGGCACAGAGATCGCGGTGTCCCCGCGGTCACTGCACTCGGAGCTGATGTGTCCCTATGGTGTCACTGTGTCACTGTGATGTCCCCATGGTGTCACTGACCCCATGATGTCACTGTCACCCCCAGGAGGCCATCATGGATGGCACAGAGATCGCGGTGTCCCCGCGGTCACTGCACTTGGAGCTGATGTGTCCCCATGGTCACTGTGTCACTGTGATGTCCCCATGGTGTCACTGACCCCATGATGTCACTGTGTGTCCCCAGGAGGCCATCATGGATGGCACAGAGATCGCGGTGTCCCCGCGGTCACTGCACTTGGAGCTGATGTGTCCCCATGGTGTCACTGTGTCAGGGTGTGTCAGGGATGTCACCATGGTGTGTCACTGATCTCAATGTCACATTGTCACCTCAGGAGGCCATCATGGACGGCACAGAGATCGCAGTGTCCCCGCGGTCACTGCACTCGGAGCTGATGTGTCCCTATGGTGTCACTGTGTCACTGTGATGTCCCCATGGTGTCACTGACCCCATGATGTCACTGTCACCCCCAGGAGGCCATCATGGACGGCACAGAGATCGCGGTGTCCCCGCGGTCACTGCACTCGGAGCTGATGTGTCCCATCTGCCTGGACATGCTGAAGAACACGATGACCACCAAGGAGTGTCTGCACAGGTTCTGCTCTGACTGTATTGTCACCGCGCTGAGGAGCGGGTGAGTGATGTCACCTGGGTGTCACCTGTGTCACCTGTGTGTCATTGTCACCTGTGTCACCTCCTTGTGTCCCCCCTGTCCCCGCATTGGTTCTGCTCTGACTGTATTGTCACCGTGCTCCGCAGCGGGTGAGTGACACTGTCATTGTCATTGTCACCTGTGTGTCATTGTCATTGTCACCTGTGTATCACCTGTCCCACTCCTGTCCCTGCGTTGGTTCTGCTCCAATTGTATTGTCACCGTGCTCCGCAGCGGGTGAGTGACACTGTCATTGTCATTGTCACCTGTGTGTCGTTGTCATTGTCCTGGTATTGTCACCTGTGTCACCTGTGTGTCACCTCATTGTCACCTGTCCCTGCATTGGTTCTGCTCTGACTGCATCGTCACCGCGCTGAGGAGCGGGTGAGTGATGTCACCTGGGTCACCTGTGTGTCACTGTCATTGTCCTGTCATTGTCACCTGTGTGTCACCTGTGTGTCATTGTCACCTGTCCCCCTCCTGTCCCTGCATTGGTTCTGCTCTGACTGCTTCGTCACCGCCTGAGGAGCGGGTGAGTGATGTCACCTGTGTCACCTGGGTGTCATTGTCACCTGTGTGTCACTGTCATTGTCCTGTCATTGTCACGTGTGTGTCACCTGTATGTCATTGTCACCTGTGTGTCACTGTCATTGTCCTGTCATTGTCACCTGTGTGTCACCTGTGTGTCATTGTCACCTGTCCCCCTCCTGTCCCTGCATTGGTTCTGCTCTGATTGTATTGTCACCGCGCTGAGGAGCGGGTGAGTGACACTGTCATTGTCACCTCAGTGTCACCTGTGTGTCGGCTGTGTGTCATTGTCATTGTCACTGTCATTGTCACCTGTGTGTCACCTCATTGTCACCTGTGTCACCTTAATGTCACCTGTGTCAGTGTCACCTGTGTCACCTGTGTGCCTCCTGTTTGTCATTGTCACTGTCATTGTCACCTGTGTGTCACCTCATTGTCACCTGTCCCTGCATTGGTTCTGCTCTGACTGTATTGTCACCGCGCTGAGGAGCGGGTGAGTGACACCTTAATGTCACCTGGGTGTCACCTGTGCGACCTGTGTCACCTCTGTGTCACCTGTGTAATCTCTGTCACCTGTATGTCCTTTCCCTCTTCCCATTTCCCATTATTTCCCATTAATTCCCATTAATTCCCATTCCGCATTTCCATCCCCATTCCCCATTTCCCCAATTCCCATTAATTCCCATTAAATCCCAATAATTCCGGGTCATTTTCAGGAACAAGGAGTGTCCCACATGCCGTAAGAAGCTGTTTCCAAGCGCTCCCTCCGCCCTGACCCCAACTGCGACTGTCTGATCCCAAATTCCCATTTTTTCCCATTAAATACCATATTTTCCATGATTTTCCAGGAACAAGGAGTGTCCCACATGCCGTAAGAAGCTGTTTCCAAGCGCTCTCTCCACCCCGACCCCAACTGCGACTCTCTGATCTCAATCATTCCACATTCCCATTAATTCCCATTAATTCCCAATATTTTTAATGGGATCTTTTGGGTTATTTTCAGGAACAAGGAGTGTCCCACGTGCCGTAAGAAGCTGTTCTCCAAGCGCTCTCTCTGCCCCGACCCCAATTTCGACTCTCTGATCCCAAATTCCCATTTTTCCCATTAAATCCCAATAATTCCCTGTTTTTCCAGGAACAAGGAGTGTCCCACATGCCGTAAGAAGCTGTTTCCAAGCGCTCTCTCCGCCCCGACCCCAACTTCGACTCTCTGATCCCAAATTCCCATTTTTCCCATTAAATCCCAATAATTCCCTGTTTTTCCAGGAACAAGGAGTGTCCCACATGCCGTAAGAAGCTGTTTCCAAGCGCTCTCTCCGCCCCGACCCCAACTTCGACTCTCTGATCCCAAATTCCCATTTTTCCCATTAAATCCCAATAATTCCCTGTTTTTCCAGGAACAAGGAGTGTCCCACATGCCGTAAGAAGCTGTTCTCCAAGCGCTCTCTCTGCCCCGACCCCAATTTCGACTCTCTGATCCCAAATTCCCATTTTTCCCATTAAATCCCAATAATTCCCTGTTTTTCCAGGAACAAGGAGTGTCCCACATGCCGTAAGAAGCTGTTTCTAAGCGCTCTCTCCGCCCCGACCCCAACTTCGACTCTCTGATCCCAAATTCCCATTTTTCCCATTAAATCCCAATAATTCCCTGTTTTCCCAGGAACAAGGAGTGTCCCACATGCCGTAAGAAGCTGTTTCTAAGCGCTCTCTCCGCCCCGACCCCAACTTCGACTCTCTGATCCCAAATTCCCATTTTTCCCATTAAATCCCACACCCAAATTCCCTGTTTTTCCAGGAACAAGGAGTGTCCCACATGCCGTAAGAAGCTGTTTCCAAGCGCTCTCTCCGCCCTGACCCCAACTGCGACTCTGATCTCAATCATTTCCCATTTCCCAATCCCAAATTCCCATTATTTCCTATTTCCCATCCCAAATTCCCATTTTTCCATGATTTTTCAGGAACAAGGAGTGTCCCACGTGCCGTAAGAAGCTGTTTCCAAGCGCTCTCTCCACCCCGACCCCAACTGCGACTCTCTCATCTCAATCATTCCACATTTCCTGATCCCAAATTCCCATTATTTCCTATTTCCCATCCCAAATTCCCATTATTTCACATTTCCATTCCCAATTTCTGGTTAATTCCCTGTTTTCCCAGGAACAAGGAGTGTCCCACATGCCGTAAGAAGCTGTTTCCAAGCGCTCTCTCCGCCCTGACCCCAACTGTGACTGTCTGATCCCAATCATTCCCATTTCCTGATCCCAAATTCCCATTATTTCCCATTTCCCATCCCAAATTCCCATTTTTCCATGATTTTTCAGGAACAAGGAGTGTCCCACGTGCCATAAGAAGCTGTTTCCAAGCGCTCCCTCCGCCCCCAACCCCAACTGCGACTCTGATCTCAATCATTTCCCATTTCCCAATCCCAAATTCCCATTATTTCCTATTTCCCATCCCAAATTCCCATTTTTCCATGATTTTTCAGGAACAAGGAGTGTCCCACGTGCCGTAAGAAGCTGTCTCCAAGCGCTCTCTCCGCCCTGACCCCAACTGTCGACTCTCTGATCTCAATCATTCCACATCTCCTGGTCCCAAATTCCCATTATTTCCTATTTCCCATCCCAAATTCCCATTATTTCACATTTCCATTCCCAATTTCTGGTTAATTCCGTGTTTTCCCAGGAACAAGGAGTGTCCCACGTGCCGTAAGAAGCTGTTTCCAAGCGCTCTCTCCACCCCGACCCCAACTGCGACTCTCTCATCTCAATCATTCCACATTTCCTGATCCCAAATTCCCATTATTTCCTATTTCCCATCCCAAATTCCCATTATTTCACATTTCCATTCCCAATTTCTGGTTAATTCCGTGTTTTCCCAGGAACAAGGAGTGTCCCACGTGCCGTAAGAAGCTGTTTCCAAGCGCTCCCTGCGCCCCGACCCCAACTGCGACTGTCTGATCTCAATCATTTCCCATTTCCCAATCCCAAATTCCCATTTTTTCTGGGATTTTCCAGGAACAAGGAGTGTCCCACGTGCCGTAAGAAGCTGGTTTCCAAGCGCTCCCTCCGCCCCGACCCCAACTTCGACGCGCTCATCTCCAAGATCTATCCGTCCCGCGACGAGTACGAAGCTCACCAGGACCGAGTCCTCGCCAAGCTCAGTCGCCTCCACAACCAGCAGGCGCTCAGCTCCAGCATCGAGGAGGGGCTCAAGATGCAGGCCATGCACAGGTTTGGGGGGAATTTGGGGATTTTTGGGGTTTTTGGGGAATTTTGGGGGATTTGGGGTGGGAATTGTGTAAAAAACGGGGTGAAATTCGCATTAAATTCACCAAAAATAGCATTGAAAACTGGAAAATATCAGTAAAATTCCCTCAAGAGTTTTCTGGGTTGTTCCCAAATCACTGAAGATCCCACAAATCTCACCAAATCCTCACAAAATGCCCCAGATTCTCCCCAAATCCCATCAAAAACTGCACCAAATCCCAGAAATTCTCCCCAAAATCTCGTCAAAAACTGCACCAAATCCCACAATTTCTCCCCAGATCCTCTCAAATCCCACAAATTCCCCATTCAGGCTGCAGGCCATGCACAGGTTTGGGGAGAATTTGGGGTTTTTTGGGGAATTTTGGGGGATTTGGGGTGGGAATTGTGCAAAAAACAGGTGAAATTCGCATTAAATTCACCAAAAATAGCATTGAAAAGCTGGAAAAAATCTGTAAAATTCCCTCAGAAATTCCCTCAGTTGTTCCCAAATCACTGAAGATCCCATAAATCCCACTGTTTCCCCCAAATCCTAGAGATTTCCCACAAATTCCCCCAAAATCCTCAAAAATCCCATTGAGAACTGCACCAAAGCCCAGAAATTCTCATCAAATTCCCCTCAAAACCCCCAAAATCCCCCAAATCCCTGAAAATTCCCCATTCAGGCTGCAGGCCATGCACAGGTCTGGGGGGAATTTGGGGATTTTTGGGAAAATTTGGGGGTTTGGGGGTGATTTGGGTGCCTTTCCCTAAAAAAACTCCATCTTTTTCCCTTAAAAAATTTGGGTTTTCCTCTGAAAAATCCCATTTTTCATGTTAAAAAATCCCTTTTTTTCCCCTACAACTCCCATTTTCCCCCTAAAAACTCTCATTTTTTCACTTAAAATTTTCCCCTACGACCCCCATTTTTTCCCTAAAAACTCCATTTATTCACTTAAAAATCCCTTTTTCCCCCATTTTTTCACTTGAAAACTCCATTTCCCCCCATTTTTTCACTGTAAAACCCCATATTTCCACTTAAAAACTCCATTTCTTCCCTTAAAAAATCCCATTTTTTCACTTAAAAAATCCCTTTTTTTTAGTAAAAAAATCTCCATTTTTCCACTCCTTAGAAATCTTTTTTTCCCATTTTTTCAGTAAAAATACTCCATTTTTTCACTTTGAAACTCCATTTTTTCACTTAAAAGCCTCATTTTTTCCCCGTTGTTTCCCTACAACTCCCTTTTTTTTCCTCCAAAACTCCATTTTTTCCTGTTTTTTCCCCCAAATCCCAATATTTTTCCCCTAAATTCCTGTTTTTTCCCCCCAGAGCCCAGCCTGTCCCCAAGCTGTCCCCAGTCAGACCCTGCTGGGCTCAGCAGTGCTGAGGAACCTCTGGGGTTTCCCTTAAAAATCCCTTTTTTCCCCCTTTAATATCCCATTTTTTTCCCAGTTTTTCCCCTAAAAACTCCCATTTTTCCACTTAAAACCTCCATTTTTTCCTTAAAAATTCAATTTTTTCACCCATAAAGTCCCATTTTTTCCCCTTAAAACTCCATTTTTTCACTTAAAAATTCAAGTTTTTCACCCAAAAAAACTCCATTTTTTCCCCTAAAAATTCCTTTTTTTCACTTAAAAACCTCTTTTTTTCCCCCCATTTTTCCCCTTAAAAACTCCATTTTTTCAGTTAAAAACCTCATTTTTTCCCTTAAAAACCTCATTTTTTCACTTACAAACTCCATTTTTTTCCCCAAAATCCCAATATTTTTTTCCATTTTTCCTGTTTTTCCCCCATTTTTTCACTTTAAAACTCCTTTTTTCCCCTTAAAAATTCCATTTTTTCCCTTAAAATCTCCATTTTTTTCCCTCCAAAACTCAATTTTTTCCTGTTTTTTCCCAAAATCCCAATATTTTTTCCCCAAATCCCAATATTTTTCCCAAAATCCCTATTTTCCCCCCAGAACTCAGCGTGTCTGCAAGCTGGTGGCCGAGTTGGACCCAGCTTAAAAATCACTTAAAAATCCCATTTTTTCCACTTAAAAATCCCATTTTTTCCCCATTTTTTTCCCTACAACTCCCATTTTTTTTCTCCAAAACTTCATTTTTTCCTGTTTTTTCCCCCAAATCCCAATATTTTTCCCCCAAATCCCAATATTTTTCCCATTTTCCATCCCCAGAGCTCAGCGTGTCCGCAAGCTGGTGGCCAAGTCTGACCCAGCTTAAAAATCACTTAAAAATCCCATTTTTTCCCCTAAAAACTCCATTTTTCCCCCTAAAAACTCCATTTTTTCCCTTAAAAACCTCATTTTTTCCCCAAAAAGTCCCATTTTTTACCCTAAAAATTCCATTTTTTCACTTAAAAATTCCATTTTTTCCCCTAAAAACTCCTTTTTTCCCCCCAAATCCCCACATTTTCTCCCCCAAATCCCACTATTTTCCCCATTTTCCACCCCCCAGAGCGCAGCGTGTCCACAAGCTGGCGGCCGAGTCGGACCCAGCTTAAAAATCACTTAAAAATCCCATTTTTTCACTTAAAAATCCCAGGTTTTCCCCTAAAAATTCCATTTTTCCCCTTAAAAACTCCATTTTTTCACTTAAAAACCTCATTTTTTCCCCTAAAAATTCCATTTTTCCCCCCAAAAGTCCCATTTTTTCCCCTTAAAACTCCATTTTTTCACTTAAAAACTCCATTTTTTCCCCAAAATCCCCACATTTTCTCCCCCAAATCCCCACATATTTTCCCCCAAATCACATTTTCCCCATTTCCCTCCCCAGAGCTCAGCGTGTCCGCAAGCTGGTGGCTGAGTCTGGACCCAGCTTAAAAATCACTTAAAAATCCCATCTTTCACTTTTTTTCCCAAAACTCCCATTTTTTACCTTAAAAACTCCATTTTTTCCCCTAAACCAATTTCCCATTTTCCTTTTCCCGCAGAGCCCAGTCCCATTTTTTACCCATAAAAATTCCATGTGGCTTTCAGCAGCTCTTAAAAACCTCATTTTTTCACTTAAAAATTCCATTTTTTCCCCTAAAAACTCCATTTTTCCCCTAAAAATTCCATTTTTCCCCCAAAAAGTCTCCATTTTTTCCCCTAAAATCTCCATTTTTTCACCCAAAAAGTCCCATTTTTTACCCTAAAAATTCCATTTTTTCACTTAAAAACTCATTTTTTCCCTTAAAAATTCCATTTTTTCCCCTAAAAACTCCATTTTCCCCCCAAATCCCCACATTTTCTCCCCCAAATCCCACTATTTTCCCCGTTTCCATCCCCAGAGCTCAGCGTGTCCACAAGCTGGCGGCCGAGTCTGGACCCGGCTTAAAAATCACTTAAAAATCCCATTTTTTCCCTTAAAAATCCCAGTTTTTCCCCTAAAAATTTCATTTTTTCCCTTAAAAACTCCATTTTTTCCCTTAAAAACCTCTTTTTTTCCCCTAAAAATTCCATTTTCCCCCCAAAAAGTCCCATTTTTCACCCTAAAAATTCCATTTTTTCACTTAAAAACTCCATTTTTTCACTTAAAAACTCCATTTTTTCCCCTAAAAACTCCTTTTTTCCCTCCAAATCCCCACTTTTCTCCCCCAAATCCCACTATTTTCCCCTTTTCCATCCCCAGAGCTCCTTCCGCAAGCTGGCGCCAAGTCTGACCCGCTTAAAATCACTTAAAAATCCCATTTTTCCCCTAAAACTTCCATTTTTTCCCCCAAAAAACTCCATTTTTTCCCTTAAAAACTCCATTTTTTCCCTTAAAAACCTCATTTTTTCACTTAAAAATTCCATTTTTTCCCCTAAAAACTCCATTTTTCCCCTAAAAATTCCATTTTTCCCCCAAAAAGTCCCATTTTTTCCCCTTAAAACTCCATTTTTTCACTTAAAAATTCCATTTTTTCACTTATCCCCCCAGAGCGCAGCGCGTCCGCAAGCTGGCGGCCGAGTCGGACCCCGCGGCTCTCAGCGGCGCCGAGGAAGCTCTGGAGGCTCTGGGCAGCGTGGGCAGCGCCCCCGACGCCGCGGCCGGGCCGAGCCGCAAGCGCTCCCGCGCCTCCGACGACTCCGGCGCCGAGCCCGACCCCGAGGGGGCGGGGCCTGAGGGGGCGGGGCCGGGGGGCGGGGCAGCCCGGAAACAGAGCAGGAAGTGGCCAGCAGCGAGATCGAGCTTGTCTTCCGGCCACACCCCCTGCTGGTGGAGAAGGGCGAGTACTGCCAGACACGGTGAGGAGACTTCCTGTTCACTTCCGGGTTCACTTCCTGTTCACTTCCTGTTTGTGTTCCACTTCCTGTTCCATTTCCTGTTCCTGTTCCCCTTCCGGCCACACCCCCTGCTGGTGGAGAAGGGAGAGTACTGCCAGACACGGTGAGGAGACTTCCTGTTCACTTCCGGGTTCACTTCCTGTTCACTTCCGGGTTCCACTTCCTGTTTGTGTTCCTGTTCCTGTTCCCCTTCCGGCCACACCCCCTGCTGGTGGAGAAGGGGGAGTACTGCCAGACACGGTGAGGAGACTTCCTGTTCACTTCCGGGTTCACTTCCTGTTCACTTCCTGTCATTGTTCATTTCTGTTTCCAGTTCCATTTCCTGTTCCATTTCCCCCCCCCCCCCCCGTTCTTTTCTGGTTCCATTTCCAGTTCCTGTTCCATTTCCATTTCCTGTTCCATTTCCACTTCTGGCCACACCCCCTGCGGGTGGAGAAGGGGAAATATTCCCAGACACGGTGAGGGAACTTCCTGTTCCAGTTCCAGGTTCATTTCCTGTGCCACTTCCGGGTTTGTTTCCTGCTTGTGTTCCACTTCCTGTTCCACTTCCTTTTCCGTGCCGTTCCAGGTGTTTTCCCATGGATTTTTCCCATTTCTCCATTTTTTTCCCCGCAGAATTGTCAAAACCACCTCAAATCCGATTCTCACTCCCACCTCCATTCCTGCTGTAATTTTGAGTGGTTTTCCCATTTTTTCCCCATTTTTCCATGGTTTCTCCCCAGATTTTTTCCCAGATTTTTCCCCACATCTCTCCCATCCCCAAATTTCCCATTTCCCCCTGGATTCACCCCATTTTTCCCTTGGATTTTTTCCCCACACATCCATTAAAACCACCCAGAACCCCACAGTCACTCCCAGCCCCATTCCTGCTGTAATTTTGAGTGGTTTTCCCATTTTTCCCCAATTTTTCCATGATTTCTCCCCAGATTTTCTCCCAGATTTTTTCTCCACTTCTCTCCCATCCCCAAATTTCCCATTTTCCCCATTTTTCACGGGATTTATCCCATTTTTCCTCCCCAGATTCATTAAAATTACCTCAAACCCCACGGTGGATCATCTCCCTCTCCTGCCTGTTCATCCCATTTTTGGGCTTTTTTTCCCCATTTTTTCCCATTTTTCCATGTTTTTTCTGGGATTTTTTTCCCAGATTTTTCCCCACTTCCCTCCCATCCCCAAATTTCCCATTTCCACCCGAATTCACCCCACTTTTCCCTGTTTTTATTCCCCAGATTTGTCAAAACCACCTCCAACCCCACCGTCACCCCCAGCTCCATTTTGGGTGTTTTTCCCTGTTTTTCAGGTGTTTTTTCAGCCATTTCCCCCCAGATTTTTTCCCAGATTTTTACCCAAACCTTTCTGCATCTTCCTTCTTCCCATTTTTCCCATTTCCCCCTGGATTCACCCCATTTTCCCCTTTTTTTTCCTCTATTTTCATCAAAACCACCTCAAACTCAGTGGTCGCTCCCAGCCCCATTCCCGGCTGTTTATCCCATTTTTGGGCTTTTTTTCCCCATTTTTCCATGGTTTCTCCCCAGATTTTTTCCCCACATCTCTCTCATCCCCATTTTTCCCATTTCCCCCCAAATTCACCCCATTTTTCCCTGGTTTTATTCCATAGATTCGTTAAAACCACCTCCAACGCCCCAGTGGATCACCTCTCCAAGTCCCTGCTCATCCCATTTTTGGGGTTTTTTCCCCATTTTTGGTTATTTTATCTATATTTTTTCTATAGGTTTGTCAAAACCACCTCCAACGCCACGGTGGATCACCTCTCCAAGTCCCTGCTCATCCCATTTTTGGGCTGTTTATCCCATTTTTGGTTATTTTATCTCTATTTTCCCCATACAGGTTTGTTAAAACCACCTCCAACGCGACGGTGGATCACCTCTCCAAGTCCCTGTTTATCCCATTTTTGGGGGTTTTTTCCCATTTTTGGTTATTTTATCTCTGTTATATCCATAGATTTGTTAAAACCACCTCCAACGCCCCAGTGGATCACCTCTCCAAGTCCCTGTTTATCCCATTTTTGGGGTTTTTTCCCATTTTCTCAGCCATTTCTCCATAGATTTTCTCCCAGATTTTTCCCACATCTCTCCCATCCCCAAATTTCCCATTTCCCCCCAAATTCACCCCATTTTTGGTTATTTGTTCCCCATACAGGTTTGTTAAAACCACCTCCAACGCCCCAGTGGATCACCTCTCCAAGTCCCTGGCTCTTTATCCCATTTTTGGGCTGTTTATCCCATTTTTGGTTATTTTATCTCTATTTTCCCCATGCAGGTTTGTTAAAACCACATCCAACGCCACAGTGGATCACCTCTCCAAGTCCCTGTTTATCCCATTTTTGGGGTTTTTTCCCATTTTTGGTTATTTTCCCTGTTTTTATTCCATAGATTTGTCAAGACGATGTCAAACGTGACGGTGGATCACCTCTCCAAGTACCTGTCCTCCCCATTTTTGGGCTGTTTATCCCATTTTTGGTTATTTTATCTCTATTTTCCCCATACAGGTTTGTTAAAACCACCTCCAACGCGACGGTGGATCACCTCTCCAAGTCCCTGGCTCATCCCATTTTTGGGGTTTTTTCCCCATTTTTGGTTATTTTATCTGTATTTTCCCCATACAGGTTTGTTAAAACCACGTCGAACGCGACGGTGGATCACCTCTCCAAGTACCTGGCCCTGCGGATCGCGCTGGAGGAAGCTCCTCCCCCCGGCCCTGACTCCTCCCCTGCGCTGCGTGACGTCAGCGAGAAGCAGTACACCATCTACACCACCACCGCCGGCGGCGCCTTCACGGTACGGACCCGGAAATAAACCCGGAAATGGACCCGGAAGTGACCCGGAAGTGGGGGGGGGGGGGGGGGGGGGGGGTTTTTTGGTTTTTTTGGTGGGGGGGGGGGGGTGACCCGGAAGTGGGGGTGGAGCGGTGGGAGGGAAGTGGGGAGTAGCTGGGGAGCACCTGTGACATCATTTCCGGTGGTTCTTTCACGAGAATTGCCCGGAAATGAACCGGAAGGGACCCGGAAGGGACCCGGAAGTGGGGGGAGGGAGATGGGGAGGAGCTGGGGAGCACCTGTGACATCATTTCCGGTGGTTCTTTCACGGGAATTGCCCGGAAATGAACTGGAAGGGACCCGGAAGTGACCCGGAAGTGGGGGTGGAGGGGTGGGGGGGAGATGGGGAGGAGCTGGGGAGCACCTGTGACATCATTTCCGGTGGTTCTTTCACGGGAATTGCCCGGAAATGAACCGGAAGGGACCCGGAAGTGACCCGGAAGTGGGGGTGGAGGGGTGGGAGGGAGATGGGGAGGAGCTGGAGCATCACTTCCGGTGGTTGTTTCATGGGAATTCCCCGGAACCGACCCGGAAATGAACCGGAAGTTACTGGGGCTAACCCGGAAGTGACCCGGAAATTGGGTGGGAGGGAGCTGGGGAGCTTCACTCGTCATTTCCGGTGGTTCCTCCACGGGAACTTCCGGGGAAAACCCGGATGTGGACCCGGAAATGAAAGCGGAAGTGACTGGGGAGATTTGGGGAGCTTCCGGGGTGGAGCTGGACGGGATTTGGGATTTCTTCGGGGAGGATTTTGGGATTTTTGGGGATTTTTTCGGGTGGGATTTTGAGGGTTTTTTGGGGAGGATTTTGGGGTTTTTGGGGAATTTTTGGGGATTTTTTGGTGGGATGTTTCAGGATTTTGGGACTTTTTGGGGGAATTTGGGATTTCTTGAGGAGAATCTTGAGATTTCTCTGGGGAGGATTTTGGGATTTCTGGGGGAATTTCGGTTCTTTGAGGGGATTTCAGGATTTCTTTGGGGAGGATTTTGGGGATTTTTGGGGATTTTTTCGGGTGGGATTTTGAGGGTTTTTTGGGGAGGTTTTTGGGATTTTTTCGGGTGGGATTTTGAGGATTTTCGGGAGTTTTGGGTTTTTTGAGGAATTTTGGGACTTTTTTGGGGAATTTGGGATTTCTTGAGGAGAATCTTGAGATTTCTCTGGGGAGGATTTTGGGATTTCTGGGGGAATTTCGGGGTTTCTTTGGGGAGGATTTTGGGGTTTTTTGGGGATTTTTTCAGGTGGGATTTGGGGGTTTTGGGGAGGAATTTTGGGATTTCTTTGGGGAGTTTTGGGGTTTTTGGGGATTTTTTCAGGTGGGATTTTGAGGGTTTTTCAGGGAGGATTTTGGGTTTTTTGAGGAATTTTGGGACTTTTTTGGGGGAGGATTTTGGGAAGGATTTTGGGATTTTTTGGGGGAATTTGGGATTTCTTGAGTAGAATCTTGAGATTTCTCTGGGGAGGATTTTGGGATTTCTGGGGGAATTTCGGGGTTTCTTTGAGGGGAATTTCAGGATTTCTTTGGGGAGGATTTTGGGGGGTTTTGGGGATTTTTTCAGCTGGGATTTTGAGGGTTTTTGGGGATTTTTTCAGGTGGGATTTTGCGTTTTTTTGGGGAGGAATTTTGGGATTTCTTTGGGGAGGATTTTGGGGGTTTTTTTGGGGATTTTTTTGGGATTTTTTCGGGTGGGATTTTGAGGTTTTTCAGGGAGGATTTTGGGGCTTTTGAGGAATTTTGGGACTTTTTTGGGGAATTTGGGATTTCTTGAGGAGAATCTTGAGATTTCTCTGGGGAGGATTTTGGGATTTCTGGGGGAATTTTGGGATTTCTTTGGGGAGGATTTTGGGATTTCTTTGGGGAGGATTTTGGGATTTCTTTGAGGGGAATTTTGGGGTTTTTTGGGGATAATTTTGGACTTCTGGGGAGGATTTTTTGGGTGGATTTCGGGATTTCTGGGGGGCAGTTTTGGGATTTTTTGGGGATGGTTTCAGGCAGGAATTTATGACATTTTTGGGGGGAATTTTGGGATTTTTTGGGGATGGTTTCAGGCAGGAATTCATGATTTTTTGGGGGGAATTTTGGGCTTTTTGGGGGATGGTTTTGGGCAGGAATTTATGACATTTTGGGGGGAATTTTGGGATTTTTTGGGGAGGGTTTCAGGGAGGAATTCATGATTTTTTTGGGGGAATTTTGGGATTTTTTGGGGAGGGTTTCAGGCAGGAATTCATGACTTTTTGGGGGAATTTTTGGGATATTCCAGGTGTAAATCCACTATTTTTTTGGGAATTTCCCCCAAATTCCCCCAAATTCCCCCAAATCTCCCCAAATCTCCCCAAATCTCCCCAAATTTGACCCAAATTTCCCCATTTCCCTGCAGCCCCTGAACGGCTCGCTGACGCTGGAGTTGGTGAATGAGAAGTTCTGGAAACTCAGCAAACCTCTGGAGCTTTACTATGCTCCCACCAAGGAGCAGAAATAGCCAAAATCCACCCAAAATCCACTTTTGGGGACTCAAAATCCACTTTTGGGGACTCAAAATCCACTCTTGGGGTCACAAAAGTCACTCTGGGACCCCAAAAATTCAGTCTGGGAGCCCAAAAATCACTTTTGGGGTCCTAAAATCCACCTGGGGAGCCCAAAAAATTCAGTCTGGGAACCCAAAAATCCACCTGGGGAACCCAAAAAGTCCCCAGGGGGTCCTTGAAATTCACTTTGGGACCCCAAAATTCAGTTTTGGGATCCCAAAATCCACTTGGGGAATCCCAGAATCCACCTGGGGAACCAAAACATTCAGTTTTGGGTCCCAAAATTCACTCTGGGAGCCAAAAAATTCACTTTTGGGTCTGAAAATCCACCTGGGGATCCCAAAATTCACTCTGGGACCCCAAAAAACCCACCAGGGAAACCCAAAAATTCACTTTGGGATCCCAAAATTCACTTTTGGGGTCTGAAAATCCACCTGGGGAGCCCAAAAATCCACCTGGGGAGCCAAAAATTCAGTTTTGGGTCCCAAAATTCACCCTGGGAGCCAAAAAATTCACTTTGGGGTCTGAAAATCCACCTGGGGAGACAAAAAATTCAGTTTTGGGTCCCAAAAATTCACCTTGGGAACCTGAAATTCACCTGGGGATCCCAAAATTCACTTTGTGGAGCCCAAAATTCACCTGGGGAGCCCAAAAAACTTCCAGGGGATCATGAAAAATCACTTTTGGGTCCCAAAAGTCCCTTTGGAATCCCAAAATCCACTTGGAGATCCTAAAATTCAATTTGGGATCCCAAAATCCACCTGGGGAGCCAAAAAATTCACTTTTGGGTCCCAAAATCCACCTGGGGAGCCCAAAAAAAAACCCCCAAGGAGTCCCTAAAATTCACTTTTGGATCCCAAAATTCACTTTTGGGTCTGAAAATCCACCTGGGGATCCCAAAATTCACTCTGGGACCCCAAAAAACCCACCAGGGAAACCCAAAAATTCACTTTGGGGTCTGAAAATCCCCCCAGGGATCCCAAAAATCCACCTGGGGAGCCCAAAAATTCACTTTGGGGTCCCAAAAATTCCCTTGGGAATTCCAAAACTTCCTTGGGAATCCCAAAATTCACCTGGAGATCCCAAAATCCACCTGAGAATCCTAAAAATTTTCATAGGAAATCCCCAAAATCCACCTGGGGATCCCAAAAATTCACCTTGGGAATCCCAAAAATCCACCCTGGGGATCCCAAAAATAATTCTGGGGTCCCGAAATCCACTTTGGGATCCCAAAAATCCGATTCTGAGCTCCCAGATTTGACTTTGGGATCCCAAAAATCCAATTTATTCCACTTTGGGATCCCAAAAATCCAATTTTGAAATCCCAAATTTCAGTTTAGGGATCCCAAAAATCCAATTTATTCCACTTTGGGATCCTAAAATTCCAATTCTGGGATCCCAATTTTCATTTTTGGGATCCCAAAAATTCAATTTATTCCACTTTGGGATCCCAAAAATCCAATTCAGGGATCCCAAATTTCCGTTTGGGATCCCAAAATCCACCCAGGAATCCCAAATTCCACTTTGGAATCATAAAAATCCAATTTTGAGATCCCAAATTTCACTTCAGGATCCCAAAAATCCAATTTATTCCACTTTGGGATCCTAAAATCCAATTTTGAAATCCCAAATTTCAGTTTAGGGATCCCAAAAATTCAATTTATTCCGCTTTGGGATCCCAAAAATCCAATTCAGGGATCCCAAATTTCCATTTGAGGATCCCAAAATCCACTTTGGGATCCCAAAAATCCAATTCTGGGATCCCAAAATCCACTTCAGGAATCCCAAAATTCCCATTTTCAGATCCTAAAAATCCAGTTTTGGGATCCCAAAATCCACCCAGGAATCCCAAAATTTCACTTTGGAATCATAAAAATCCAATTTTGAGATCCCAAATTTCACTTCAGGGTCCCAAAAATCCAATTTATTCCCCTTTGGGATCCTAAAATCCGATTTTGGGATCCCAAAAATCCAATTTATTCCACTTTGGGATCCCAAAATTCCTGTTTTGAGATCCCAAATTTCATTTCAGGATCCCAAAATCCACCCAGGAATCCCAAATTTCCCCTTTGGGATCCTAAAAATCCAATTCTGGGATCCCAAAAATCCAATTTATTCCCCTTTGGGATCCTAAAATCCAATTTTGGGATCCCAAAAATTCAATTTATTCCACTTTGGGATCCCAAAATTCCCATTTTGAGATCCCAAAAATCTGATTTTGGTCCCCAAACCCCCTCAGGGCCCCTCCCCCTCCCCCTTCCCTCTGATTTTTGGGGAATTTTGGGGAATTTTGGGGAATTTTGGAGCTGGGGGGTGGGGAGACCCCGAAATCCCCCAAATTTTCCCAAAATTCCCCGAATTTGCCCCAAATGTCTGCCCAGCTGTCAGCAGCAGCAATAAAGCAACAGTTGGAGCTTCGAATCCTTTATTGTGTCTGAATTGGGGAAAAATGGGATTTGGGGAAAAATATGGGGATTTGGGGAAAATATGGGATTTGGGGAAAATATGGGAATTGGGGAAAATATGGGAATTTGGGGGAAAAATATGGGGATTTGGGGAAAAATGGGGATTTGGGGAAAAAATGGGGATTTGGGGAAAATGGGGAATTGGGGAAAAATATGGGAATTGGGGAAAAATATGGGGATTTGGGGAAAAATGGGGATTTGGGGAAAAATGGGGATTTGGGGAAAAAATGGGGATTTGGGAAAAATGGGGATTTGGGGGAAAATATGGGAATTTGGGGAAAAATGGGGAATTGGGAAAATATGGGAATTGGGGAAAAATGGGGATTTGGGGAAAAATGGGGATTTGGGGAAAATATGGGAATTTGGGGAAAATGGGAATTTGGGGAAAAATGGGGATTTGGGGAAAAATATGGGAATTTGGGGAAAATATGGGAATTTGGGGAAAATATGGGGATTTGGGGAAATATGGGGATTTGGGGGAAATATGGGAATTGGGGAAAATATGGGAATTTCGGGAAAATATGGGAATTTGGGGAAATATGGGGATTTGGGGAAATATGGGGATTTGGGGGAAAATGGGGAATTGGGGAAAAATGGGGATTTGGGGAAATATGGGGATTTGGGGAAATATGGGGATTTGGGGGAAAATATGGGGATTTGGGGAAAAATATGGGGATTTGGGGAAAAATGGGGATTTGGGGAAAATATGGGAATTGGGGAAAAATATGGGGATTTCGGGGGGAAAATATGGGGAATTGGGGAAAATATGGGGATTGGGGGAAAACTGGGGATTTGGGGAAAAATGGGGATTTGGGGAAAATATGGGAATTTGGGGAAAAATATGGGGATTTGGGGGAAAAATGGGAATTGGGGGAAAAATATGGGGATTTGGGGAAAAATGGGGATTTGGGGAAAATATGGGGATTTGGGGAAAATATGGGGATTTGGGGGAAAAATGGGGATTTGGGGAAAATATGGGGATTTGGGGGAAAATGGGGATTTGGGGAAAAATATGGGGATTTGGGGAAAATATGGGGATTTGGGGAAAATATGGGGATTTGGGGAAAAATATGGGGATTTGGGGAAAAATATCGGGATTTGGGGGAAAATTGGGGATTTGGGGAAAAAATGGGGATTTGGGAAAAAATGGGGATTTGGGGAAAATGGGGAATTGGGGAAAATGGGGAATTGGGGAAAAATATGGGGATTTGGGGAAAAATGGGGATTTGGGGAAAATATGGGAATTTCGGGGAAAATATGGGGATTTGGGGGAAAATATGGGGATTTGGGGGAAAAATGGGAATTGGGGGAAAATATGGGGATTTGGGAAAAATGGGGAATTGGGGAAAAATATGGGGATTTGGGGAAAATATGGGAATTTGGGGGAAAATTGGGAATTTGGGGAAAATATGGGAATTTGGGGAAAATATGGGAATTTGGGGAAAAATGGGGATTTGGGGGAAAATTGGGGAATTTGGGGAAAAATGGGAAATTGGGGGAAAATGGGGATTTGGGGAAAAAATGGGAATTTGGGGAAAATATGGGAATTTGGGGAAAAATATGGGAATTTGGGGAAAAATATGGGGATTGGGGGAAAATGGGGAATTTGGGGAAAAATATGGGAATTTGGGGGAAAAATGGGGATTTGGGGAAAATATGGGAATTTGGGGAAAATATGGGAATTTGGGGAAAATATGGGGATTTGGGGAAAAATGGGAAATTGGGGGAAAAATTGGGGATTTGGGGAAAAATGGGGATTTGGGGAAAATGGGGAATTTGGGTGAAATTGGGAATTTCGGGGAAATTTTGGGGGAAAATGGGAAATTTGAGGAAAAATTGGGAATTTTGGGGTGGAGAGCAGGAATTTGGGGAATAAGGCAATTTTGGGGGAAATGGGCTTTTAGGGAAAATTGGGAATTTTGGGGAAAAATATGGGAATTTGGGGAAAAATATTGGAATTTTGGGGAAAATATGGGAATTTGGGGAAAAATATGGGAATTTTGGGGGAAAATGGGGATTTGGGGAAAATATGGGGATTTGGGGAAAAATGGGGATTTGGGGAAAATATGGGAATTGGGGGAAAAATGGGGATTTGGGGAAAAATATGGGGATTTTGGGAAAAATATGGGGATTTGGGGAAAATATGGGATTTGGGGAAAAATGGGGATTTGGGGAAAAATATGGGAGTTGGGGAAAAATATGGGGATTTGGGAAAAATGGGGATTTGGGGAAAAATGGGGATTTGGGGGAAAATTGGGATTTGGGGAAAAAATGGGAATTGGGGGAAAAATGGGGAATTGGGGAAAAATATGGGGATTTGGGGAAAATATGGGAATTTGGGGGAAAATTGGGAATTTGGGGAAAATATGGGAATTTGGGGAAAATATGGGGGTTGGGGGAAAAATATGGGGATTGGGGGAAAAATGGGGAATTTGGGGGTGAAATTGGGAATTTCGGGGGAAATTTTGGGGGGAAAATGGGAAATTTGAGGGAAAAATTGGGAATTTTGGGGGTGGAAGAGCAGGAATTTGGGGGGAATAATGGCAATTTTGGGGGGGAAATGGGCATTTTAGGGGGAAAATTGGGAATTTTGGTGGAAAATTGGGAATTTTGGGGAAAAATATGGGAATTTGGGGAAAAATATGGGGATTTGGGGAAAATATGGGAATTTTGGGGGGAAAATGGGAATTTGGGGGGAAAATTGGGAATTTTGGGGGAAAATGGGAATTTTGAGGGAAAAATTGGGAATTTTAGGGGTGGAAAAGCAGGAATTTTGGGGGAAAAATGGGAATTTCAGGGGAAAATAAGGAATTTTGGGGGGAAAATGGAGAATTTGGGGGAAAGTCTAGGATTTTGGGGGAAAAGTTGGGAATTTGGGGAAAATCAGGAATTTGGGGGTGAAAATGGGAATTTTGGGGGAAAACTGGGAAATTTGGGGGGAAAATGGGGAATTTTGGGTGGAAAAATGGGAAAATTTGGGGGAAAATATGGGAATTTGGGGGAAAAATGGGAATATTGGGGGAAAATTGGGAATTTGGGGGAAAAAGGGGAGTTCTGGGGGGAAAATTGGGAATTTTGGGGATGGAAAGAGGGAATTTTGTTGGAAAAATGGGAATTTTGGGGAAAAATTTGGGGGAATTTTGGGGGAAAATGGGATATTTTGGGGGGAAAACTGGAGAATTTGGGGGGGAAGTCTGGAATTTTGGTGGAAAAATGGGAATTTTGGGGGAAAATTTGGGGGAATTTTGGGGGGAAAGAGGGAATTTTGGGTAGAAAAATGGAATTTTGGGGGAAATGGGGAATTTGGGGGGAAAAATGGGAATTTGGGGGTGGAAAGAGGGAATTTTGGGGAAAAATTGGGAATTTTGGGGGGAAAAACAGGAAAATTTGGGGGAAAATTGGGAATTTGGGGGAAAAATGGGAAATGTTGGGGGAAAATTTGGGGGAATTTTGGGAGGAAATGGGAATTTGGGTGGAAAAATGGGAATTTTTGGGGAGGAAATTGGGAACTTGGGGGGGAAATTGGGAAATTTGGGGGGAAAATGGGAATTTTGGGGTGGAAAATTGGGAATTTGGGGGGAAAATGGGAATTTCGGGGGTAATTGGGGAATTTTGGGGGAAAGTTGGGAATTTCAGGAGAAAAACAGGAATTCTGGGGGGAAAATTGGGAATTTCTGAGGATGTGGAGAATCCCAGGAATTTCAGGGGAAATTCCAGAGGAATGTTGGGAATTCTGGGAAGATTTTGGGGGAAAAGCAGCAAAAACTCAACACCTGCAGCTTCAATTCCTTTATTCCAACCTGGAATTTTGGGGAAAAACTGGGAATTTCAGGGTAAAAATTGGGAATTTTGGGGGAAAATGGGGAATTTTGGGGGAAAATTGGGGAGTTTTGGGGGAAAAATCAGGAATTTTGGGGGAAAATCGGGAATTTCAGGGTGGGAAATGGGGAATTTTGGGGATTTGGGGAGATCCCAGGAATTTTGGGAGAATTCCTGAGAAATGTTGGGAATTCTGGGAAAATGGAATTTTGGGGGAAAAGCAGCAAAAACTCAACACCTGCAGCTTCAATTCCTTTATTCCAACCTGGAATTTTGGGGGAAAAATTGGGAATTTTGGGGGAAAATTGGGAATTTCTGGGGAAAATTGGGAATTTTGGGGAAAAATTGGGAATTTTGGGGAAATTGGGAATTTTGGGGGAAAATGGGGAATTTCAGGGGAAAATTGGGAATTTTGGGGGAAAAATTGGGAATTTTGGGGGTTTGGGGGATTTGGGGAATCTGAGGATTTTGGGGTTTTGGTCCAAAGGAATTTTGGGAATTTTTTGGGAATTTTTGGGATTTCCAGGAGCTTCAATCCCTTCAGTGCTGCGAGCCGGAGGTGGAATTCGGGAGAAAAAAATGGGAATTTTGCAGGAAAACTGGGAATTTCTTTGGGGAAAAAATGGGAATTTCACAGAAAAAACCAGGAATTTCTCAGGGAAAAATGGGAATTTTGTGGGGAAAAATTGGGAATTTCATGGGAAAAACCAGGATTTGGGGTGAGGAAATGATGGGAATTTTGCAGAGAAAAATGGGAATTTCACAGCAAAAAAAAGGGAATTTTGCAGGGAAAAAATGGGAATTTCACAGAGAAAAGCAGGAATTTCATGGGGAAAATTGGGAATTTTGCTGTGGAAAAGCAGGACTTGGAAGGGGAAAAAATGGGAATTTTAAGGCGAAAAATGGGAATTTGAGAAAACTGTGAATTTTGCTGGGAAAAAATAGGAATTCCGCTGGGAAAACGGGATTTTCACACAGAAAAATCGGGAATTCCACTGGAGAAAAAACTGGAAGTTCATGGGAAAAACCAGGAATTTCACAGGGAAGACCAGAAATTTTGTGGGGAAAAATGGGAATTTTGTGGGGGAAAAAAATGGGAATTCCGTTGGGAAGAACAGGAATTTCCCAGGGAAGAAATGGGAATTTCACAGGGGAAAAAAAGGGAATTTCGCTGGGAAAAGACAGGAATTTTGGGGAAAACCAGAGTGTGGAATCTCCGTGAATTCCCAGGATTTTGGGGACTCTCAAGTTGCCTCAATCCCGTTAGCCAAGACCTAAATCCAGGAGGAAAAAGAGGATTTGGGGAGGATAAAAAAATGGGAATTTTGTGGGGAAAAATGGGAATTTTGCAGGAGAAAAAACATTAATTTTGCAAGGAAAAATGGGAATTTCACAGGGAAAAAATGGGAATTCTGCTGGAGAAAACCAGACATTTCACTGGGAAAAAATGGGAATTTCACAGAGCAAAATGGGAATTTCACAGGGAAAAATGGGAATTTGGGATTTGTGAGGATTCCTGGGATTTTTGGGCTGAATTCCCAGGATTTTGGGGACTCTCGAATTGCCTCAATCCCATTAGCCAAGACCTAAATCCCAGGAGGAAAAAAGGGAATTTCACGGGGAAAACCAGGAATTTTGTTGGGAAAAAGGCAATCTCATGGGAAAAATGGGAATTTCATGGAGAAAAATGGGAATTTTGGGGGGGAAAACCAGGATTTGGAAAGGGAAAAAAATGGGAATTTCATGGAGAAAAACAGGAATTTCACAGGGAAAAAAGTGAATTTCGCTGGGAAAAAACACAGGAATTTTGGGGAAAAAACCAGAACTCGGAATCTCCGAGACCCATTTTGGGTGAATTCCCAGGATTCTGGAGCCAAATTCTCAGGGATTTTCCTGCTGAATTCCCGGGATTTTTGGGCTGAATTCCCAGGATTTTCATGCCGAATTCCCAGGGTTTTCCTGCAGAATTCCCAGGATTTTGGGGTGAATTCCTGGGATTTTTGGGACTCTCAAGCAGCTCTGATTCATCCCAAGAGCCTTTAATCCAGGACAGGAATTCAGAGTGGAAAAATGGGAATTTCACGGAGAAAAAATCAGGAATTTTGTGGGGAAAAACAGGATTTGGAAGGGGAAAAAAATGGGAATTTGATGGAGAAAAACCGGAATTTCACAGGGAAAAAATGGGACTTCCGCTGGGAAAAATGGGAATTTCGCAGGGAAAAATGGGAATTTGGGATTTCTGTGAATTCCCAGGATTATGGGGCTGAATTCCCAGATTTTGGGCTGAATTCCCAGGATTTTAGGGTTGAATTCCCAGGATTTTCCTGCTGAATTCCCAGATTTTGGGCTGAATTCCAGTTTGCAGAATTCTATTTTGTTCATTCATTTCCAATTCATTTTTGTATTAATTTTCCTGCAGAATTCCCAGATTTTTGGTTCAATTCCCAGATTTTCCTGCAGAATTCCCAGATTTTGATTCCCGGATTTTCCTGCAGAATTCCCAGGATTTTTGGGCTGAATTCCCGGGATTTCCATGCCAAATTCCCAGATTTTGGGCAGAATTCCAGGATTTTTGGGTTCAATTCCCAGGATTTTGGGTATTCTTTTGGGTTCAATTCCCAGGATTTTCGGGCTGAATTCCCAAGATTTTCCTGCAGAATTCCCAGGACTTTTGGGCAGAATTCCCATATTTCGTGCAGAATTCCCAGATTTTCGGGCAGAATTCCCAGGATTTTCCTGCAGAATTCCCATTTCGGGCAAATTCAGATTTCGGGCAGAATTCCCAGATTTTCCTGCAGAATTCCCAGATTTTGGGCAGAATTCCCAAGATTTTCCTGCAGAATTCCCAGATTTTGGGCAGAATTCCCAGGATTTTTGGGCAGAATTCCCAGATTTCAGGCAGAATTCCCAGATTTCAGGCAGAATTCCCAGGATTTCGGGCAGAATTCCCAGATTTTCCTGCAGAATTCCCAGATTTCGGGCAGAATTCCCAGATTTTCCTGCAGAATTCCCAGGATTTTGGGCAGAATCCCGGGATTTTCCAGCCAGAATTCCCAGATTTTCGGGCAGAATTCCCAGATTTCGGGCAGAATCCCAGGATTTTCCGGCAGAATTCCCAGATTTTCGGGCTGAATTCCCAGGATTTTCGGGCTGAATTCCCAGATTTTCGGGCCGAATCCCAGGATTTTCCTGCAGAATTCCCAGATTTTCGGGCAGAATTCCCAGATTTCGGGCAGAATTCCCAGATTTTGGGCAGAATTCCCAGATTTTCGGGCAGAATTCCCAGATTTTCCTGCAGAATTCCCAGATTTTCGGGCAGAATTCCCAGATTTTCGGGCAGAATCCCGGGATTTTCCGGCAGAATTCCCAGATTTCGGGCAGAATTCCGATTTTCGCAGAATCCCGGATTTTCCTGCAGAATTCCCGGATTTTCGGGCAGAATCCCGGGATTTCCACCCTAGAAGTTGGGTTTGTGTTTCTTCAGCTCCACCATCAGGTGGTGGATGTTGATCAGGTCGGCTCTGGCCGGCAGAGCGCGCAGGGGCGGCTGTTCCAGAACCTTCTGGAACCGGTGGTACACCTGGATCAGCTGAGTCAGCGCCGCCTGCAAAATCAGAAGTCACCTCTGCAAGCTTCTGCTGATTTTTACCCTTTTTTCCCCACTTTTTACCCTTTTTTTCTGCTTTTTTTCTGATTTTTCCTGATTTTTTCCTGATTTTTTTACCATTTTTTTCCGATTTTTTTCTGCTTTTTTTCCACCTTTTTTCTATTTTTTTACCATTTTTTTCTGCTTTTTTTCTGCTTTTTTTACCCTTTTTTCCACCTTTTTTCCCTTCTTTTTTTGCCTTTTTTTACCATTTTCCACTCGGTTTTTTCCTCCTTTTTTCCTCTGCTTTTTCTGCATTTTTTTCCTGTTTTCCCCCTTTTTCCCCTCCTTTTTCCCCCCTTCCTTTTTTTCCCACTTTTTCCCCTTTTCCCCATTCTGAACCTGTGCTACACCTGATCAGCTGAGTCAGCACTGCCTGCAAAATCAGAATTCACCTCTGGAATATTCTGCTGATTTTTACCCTTTTTTCCCCACTTTTTACCTTTTTTTCTGCTTTTTTTCTGCTTTTTTTCTGATTTTTTTCTGATTTTTTTCTGATTTTTTTCTGATTTTTTTCCGATTTTTTTCTGCTTTTTTTCCACCTTTTTTCTGATTTTTTTACCATTTTTTCCTGATTTTTTTCTGATTTTTTACCCTTCTTTCCACCTTTTTTCCCTTCTTTTTTTGCCTTTTTTTACCATTTTCCACTCGGTTTTTTTCCTCCTTTTTTTCTCTGCTTTTTCTGCATTTTTTTCCTTTTTTTCCCACTTTTTTCCCCTTTTCCCAATTCTGAACCTGTGCTACACCTGATCAGCTGAGTCAGCACTGCCTGCAAAATCAGAATTCACCTCTGCAAGCTTCTGCTGATTTTTACCCTTTTTTCCCCACTTTTTACCCTTTTTTCTGCTTTTTTTCTGCTTTTTTTCTGATTTTTTTCCTGATTTTTTTCTGATTTTTTTACCATTTTTTCCGATTTTTTCTGCTTTTTTTCCACCTTTTTTCTGATTTTTTTACCATTTTTTCCTGATTTTTTTCTGATTTTTTTACCCTTCTTTCCACCTTTTTTCCCTTCTTTTTTTGCCTTTTTTTACCATTTTCCACTCGGTTTTTTCCTCCTTTTTTTCTCTGCTTTTTCTGCATTTTTTTCCTTTTTTTCCCACTTTTTTCCCCTTTTCCCAATTCTGAACCTGTGCTACACCTGATCAGCTGAGTCAGCACTGCCTGGAAAATCAGAATTCACTTCTGCAAGCTTCTGCTGATTTTTACCCTTTTTTCCCCACTTTTTACCTTTTTTTCTGCTTTTTTTCTGCTTTTTTTCTGCTTTTTTTCTGCTTTTTTTCTGATTTTTTTCCGATTTTTTCTTTTTTTCTGCTTTTTTTCTGCTTTTTTTCTGATTTTTTACCCTTTTTTCCACCTTTTTTCCCTTCTTTTTTTGCCTTTTTTTACCATTTTCCACTCGGGTTTTTTCCTCCTTTTTCTCTCTGCTTTTTCTGCATTTTTTTCCTTTTTTTCCCCTTTTTTCCCCTTTTCCCCATTCTGAACCTGTGCTACACCTGATCAGCTGAGTCAGCACTGCCTGGAAAATCAGAATTCACTTCTGGAATCTTCTGCTGATTTTTCAACCTTTTTTCCCCACTTTTTACCTTTTTTTCTGCTTTTTTTCTGCTTTTTTTCTGCTTTTTTTCCGATTTTTTTCCGATTTTTTTCCGATTTTTTTCTGCTTTTTTTCTGATTTTTTACCCTTTTTTCCACCTTTTTTCCCTTCTTTTTTTGCCTTTTTTTACCATTTTCCACTCGGTTTTTTCCTCCTTTTTTCTCTGCTTTTTCTGCATTTTTTTTCCTTTTTTTCCCTTTTTCCCCTCCTTTTTTTCCCCACTTTTCCCTTTTCCCCATTCTGAACCTGTGCTACACCTGGATCAGCTGAGTCAGCACTGCCTGCGAAAATCAGAATTCACCTCTGGAATATTCTGCTGATTGCCCAACTTTTTTCCCCATTTTTTACCTTTTTTTCTGCTTTTTTTCTGCTTTTTTTCTGATTTTTTTCCCTTTTTTTCCGATTTTTTTCTGCTTTTTTTCTGCTTTTTTTCTGATTTTTTTCTGATTTTTTTACCATTTTTTTCTGGTTTTTTTCTGATTTTTTACCCTTTTTTCCACCTTTTTTCCCCTTCTTTTCTTGCCTTTTTTCACCATTTTTTCCTCCTTTTTTCCTCCTTTTTTCTGTCCTTTTTCGCCTTTTTTCCTTTTTTTCCCTCTTTTCTCCTCCTTTTTTTCCTTTTTTTCCTCCTTTTTCTGCATTTTTTTCCTGTTTTCCCCCCTTTTTCCCTCCTCCTTTTTTTCCCACTTTTTCCCCATTTTTTCCCCATTTTTTCCCCATTTTTCTCCCTTTTTCCCCATTTTCAACCTGTGCTACACCTGATCAGGAGAGAAAATAAATAGGAGAAAAAAGGGGAAAATAGGAAAAAACAGAAAAAAAGGAAAAAGGGGGAAAATAAGGAAAAAATAGGAAAAAAAGGAAAAAAGGAAATAAGGAAAAAATAGAAAAAAAGGAAAAAAGGAAAAAGGAAAAATAGGAAAAAAGGAAAAAGGGAAAATAGGGAAAAAATAGGAAAAAAAGGAAAAAAAGGAAAAAAGGAACAAATAGGAAAAAAGGAAAAAGGGAAAATAGGGAAAAATAGAAAAAAGGAAAAAGGAAAATAAGGAAAAAATAGAAAAAAGGAAAAATAGGAGAAAAGGAAAAATAGGAAAAAAGGAAAAAAGGGAAAAATAGGGAAAAATGAAAAAAAGGAAAAAGGGGAAAATAGGGAAAAAATAGAAAAAAAGGAAAAAAGGGGAAAATAGGGAAAAATAGAAAAAAAGGAAAAAAGGGAAAATAGGGAAAAATAGAAAAAAAGGAAAAAAGGGAAAATAAGGAAAAATAGAAAAAAAGGAAAAAAGGGAAAATAGGAAAAATAGAAAAAAGGAAAAAAGGGAAAATAGGGAAAAAATAGAAAAAAAGGAAAAAAGGGAAAATAGGGAAAAAATAGAAAAAAAGGAAAAAAGGGAAAATAGGGAAAAAAAGGAAAAAGGAAAAAAGGGAAAATAGGGAAAAAATAGAAAAAAGGAAAAATAGGAAAAAAGGAAAAATAGGAAAAAAAGGAAAAAGGAAAAATAGGGAAAAATAGAAAAAAAGGAAAAAGGGAAAATAAGGAAAAAATAGAAAAAAAGGAAAAAAGGGAAAATAGGGAAAAAATAGAAAAAAAGGAAAAAGGGGAAAATAGGGAAAAATAGAAAAAAAGGAAAAAGTGAGAAAAAAATGGGGGAAAATGGGTAAAAATTTAAAAAAAAAAAAAGGAAAAACCCAGAAAAAATAGGAAAAACAGGAAAAAAAGGAAAAAAGTCAGAAAAAAAAGAAAAAAAGGGTAAAACCCCCAGAGTTTCTCTCCATCCTTCCCAGCTGGAATTCCCTGAATTCCTGGATTTCAGACCTGGATAATTCCCATTATTTCCCACCTGATTAATTCCCATTTCCCACCTGGATAAAAATGAGAAAAAAAACCAGAAAAAAATGGAAAAAAATGGGAAAAAATGGGAAAAAATGGAAAAAAAAAGGGGAAAAAACCAGAAAAAATGGGAAAAAACCCAGAAAAAAATGGAAAAAAATGGGAAAAAAGGGAAAAAAACCCAGAAAAAATGGGGGAAAAACCCAGAAAAAATGGAAAAAAATGGGAAAAACGGAAAAATGGGGGAAAAAGGGAAAAAAACCCAGAAAAAATGGGGAAAAAACCCAGAAAAAATGGGAAAAAATGGGAAAAAGGGAAAAAAACCCAGAAAAAATGGGAAAAATGGGGAAAAATGGGGAAAAAGGGATAAAAAACCAGAAAAAATGGGGAAAAAACCCAGAAAAAAATGGAAAAAAAATGGGAAAAAATGGGAAAAAATGGGGAAAAATGGGGGAAAAAAAGGGGAAAGAAAGGGGAAAAAACCCAGAAAAAATGGGAAGAAATGGGAAAAAAGGGAAAAAAACCAGAAAAAATGGAAAAATGGGGAAAAATGGGGAAAAAGGGAAAAACCCGGAAAATGGGGGAAAAATGGGGAAAAGGAAAAAACCCCAGAAAAAATGGGGAAAAAACCCAGAAAAAAATGGAAAAAACCGGGAAACAATGGGAAAAAAAGGGGAAAACCCAGAAAAAATGGGAAAAACCCCAGAAAAAAATGGAAAAAAAATGGGAAAAAAGGGAAAAAATGGGAAAAAATGGAAAAAATGGGGGAAAAAAAGGGGAAAGAAAGGGGAAAAAACCCAGAAAAAATGGGAAAAAAAACCCAGGAAAACATGGGAAAAAAATGAGAAAAAAGCCCAGAAAAAATGGGGAAAAAATGGGCAAAAAGAGGAAAAAAATGGGAGAACCCCCCGGAGTTTCCCCCCCGTCCCCCCCAGCCGGAATTCCCTGATTTCCCCGTCATTCCCACCTGGATGATCCCGGTTCCGATGCGGAAGTTGCTGAAGGATCTCATCACCTCCTGGCTCAGCGACTCCACTGCTCCCTTCCAGCTCCCCGAGAATCCCCTGATCAGCTGAGTCACCCGAGCTGCAACAGGGAAAAATCCCAAAAAAATAACAATAGCGGGCGTTCTCCTGGCTTTTCCCCATTTCTCCGGATTTTTCCCCGTTTTTTCCCCAGTTTTTTCCGGATTTTTTCCCCATTTTTTCCTATTTTTTTTCCATTTTTTTCCTATTTTTTCCCTTTTTTTCCCCTATTTTCCCCCCATTTTCTCCTATTTTTCCCCCATTTTTTCTGGATTTTTGCCCCATTTTTCCCCATTTTGTCTCAGTTTTCCCCCATTTTTTCTGGATTTTTCCTATTTTTTCCCTATTTTTCCCCCCATTTTGTCCCAGTTTTCCCCCATTTTTTCCCATTTTTTCCCATTTCCCCCCATTTTTCCCCATTTTTTCCTCATTTTTCCTCATTTTCCCCCATTTTTTCCCCATTTTTTTGCCATTTTGTCCCATTTTTTCTAGATTTTTTTCCCCCATTTTTTCCCTTTTTTTCCCCATTTTGTCTCAGTTTTTCCCTATTTTTTCTGGATTTCCCCCCATTTTCCCCCCATTTTTCCCTCATTTTTCCCCAGTTTTTCCCCATTTTTTCCATTTTTCCCCATTTTTCCCAATTTTTTCCCTGGTTTACCCCAGTTTTTGCCCATTTTTTACTGGTTTTTCCCATTTTTTCTGGGTTTTTCCCTGCTTTTTCCCCATTTTTTCCTGTTTTCCCCCCATTTTTCCCCCACTTTTTCCTATTTTTTCCCTTTTGTTTTTCCCCTATTTTTTCCCCATTTTTCCCAGTTTTCCCCCATTTTTTCCCATTTTTTTCCTCATTTTTCCCAGTTTTCCCCCATTTTTTCCCATTTTTTTCCTCATTTTTCCCAGTTTTCCCCCATTTTTTCCCATTTTTTTCCTCATTTTTTCCTTTTCTCCCCCATTTCCCCCCATTTTTCCCCATTATTTCCCATTTGTCCCATTTTCCTCATTTCTCCCCCATTTTTCCCCTCCCGCCCACGCAGTTTCTCTCCTGTTTTTCCCATTCTTTACCCGTTTTTTCCCCATTTCTCCCCCATTTTTCCCCATTTTTTCACCGTTTTTCCCATTTTCCCCCCATTTTCCCCCATTCTCACCCTCCTGCCCGCCCAGTTTCTCTCCCAATTTCCCATTTTCCCCCATTTTCTGCCCATTTTTCCCATTTTTCCCCATTTTCCCCCATTTTTCTCACCCTCCTGCCCGCGCACTTTCTCTCCTGTTTTTCCCATTTTTCCCCATTTTTTCCCCATTTCTCCCGTTTTCCCCGTTTTTCCCATTTTCCCCTTTTCCCATTTTCCCCAATTTCCCGTGATTTTCCCCCATTTCTCACTCTCCTGCCCACGAAGTTTCTCTCCTGTTTTTCCCCATTTTCCCCCATTTTTTCCCCATTTGTTCCCCATTTTTCCCCATTTTTTCACCGTTTTCCCCCATTTTCTCCCCATTTTTCCCAATTTTCCCCGTTTTTCCCCAATTCTCACCCTCCTGCCCGCGCAGTTTCTCTCCCATTTTTCCCATTTTTTCCCAATTTTCCCCATTTTCCCCCATTTCTCTCACCCTCCTGCCCGCGCAGTTTCTCTCCCATTTTTCCCAAATTCCCATTTTTCCCAAATTCCCATGATTTTTCCCCAATCTCACCCTCCTGCCCGCGCAGTTTCTCTCCCATTTTCCCCATTTTTCCCAAATTCCCATGATTTCTCCCCATTTCTCTCACCCTCCTGCCCGCGCAGTTCCTCTCCCATTTTTCCCAAATTCCCATGATTTCTCCCCATTTTTACCCTCCTGCCCGTGCAGTTTCTCTCCCAATTTCCCATTTTTCCCAAATTCCCATGATTTCTCCCCATTTTTCACCCTCCTGCCCGCGCAGTTTCTCTCCCATTTTTCCCAAATTCCCATGATTTTTCCCCAATCTCACCCTCCTGCCCGTGCAGTTTCTCTCCCATTTTTCCCATTTTTCCCAATTTCCCGTGATTTCTCCCCATTTCTCACCCTCCTGCCCGCGCAGTTTCTCTCCCAATTTCCCATTTTTCCCAAATTCCCATGATTTCTCCCCATTCTCACCCTCCTGCCCGCGCAGTTTCTCTCCCAATTTCCCATTTTTCCCAATTTCCCATGATTTCTCCCCATTCTCACCCTCCTGCCCGCGCAGTTTCTCTCCCAATTTCCCATTTTCCCCATTTTTCCCAATTTCCCATGATTTCTCCCCATTCTCACCCTCCTGCCCGCGCAGTTTCTCTCCCAATTTCCCATTTTTCCCAAATTCCCATGATTTCTCCCCATTTTTACCCTCCTGCCCGCGCAGTTTCTCTCCCTCTCCTCTCTCCAGCAAACTCTCAGCTTCTCTCACAAACCCGACCAGCCCTCCGAACGGCGGCGCCAGCAGCTCCTCCACGAACTCCTGCAACCCAAAATAACCAAAATTTCACCCAAAACACCATTGGGATTGATGGAAAAATTTTTTCCTATTTTTTCCCCCATTTTTTCCACAATTTTCTCCCATTTTTCCCCATTTTTTCCCCATTTTTTCCTCTTTTTTCCCCATTTTTTCCCCTTTTTTTTCTCAATTTCTCCCCAGCAGCTCCTCCACGAACTCCTGGAACACAAAATATCCAAAAATTTCACTCATTTTGGGCCAAAATGTCATTGGCATTGATGGAAGAAAATTCTCCCTTTTTTTCCCCCATTTTTTTCACATTTTTCCCCATTTTTCCCAATTTTTTTCAAATTTTTTCCCCTTTTTCCCCATTTTTTTGCCATTTTTTTCCCATTTTTTCCCCATTTTCCCCCTTTTCTCCCCAGCAGCTCCTCCACGAACTCCTGCAACACCAAAATATCCAAAATTTCACTCATTTTGGGCCAAAACATCATTGGCATTGACAAAAGAATTTTTTCCTATTTTTCCCCCATTTTTTCCACAATTTTCTCCCATTTTTCCCCATTTTTTCCCCATTTTTTCCTCTTTTTTCCCCATTTTTTCCCCTTTTTTTTCTCAATTTCTCCCCACCAGCTCCTCCACGAACTCCTGAAACCCAAAATACCCAAAATTTCACTCATTTTGGACCAAAACGTCATTGGCATTGATGGAAGAAATTTTTCCCTTTTTTTCCCCCATTTTTTTCCCTTTTTTCCCCATTTTTTCCCAATTTTTTTCAAATTTTTCCCCCTTTTTCCCCATTTTTTTGCCATTTTTTCCCCATTTTTTCCCCATTTTCCCCCTTTTCTCCCCAGCAGCTCCTCCACGAACTCCTGCAACCCAAAATATCCAAAAATTTCACTCATTTTGGGCCAAAACATGATTGGCATTGATGGAAGAATTTTTTCCCTTTTTTTCCCCATTTTTCCCCCATTTTTTTCCCCATTTTTTCCCACTTTTTTTCCCATTTTTGCCCCATTTTTGCCCCATTTTTTCCCATTTTTTTGCCCATTTTTCCCCATTTTTTCCCCTTTGTTCCCAATTTTTTTCCCCATTTTTTCCTCTTTTCCCCATTTTTTCCCCTTTTTTTCTCAATTTTTTCCCCAGCAGCTCCTCCACGAACTCCTGCAACCCAAAATAACCAAAATTTCACTCATTTTGGGCCAAAACACCATTGGCATTGATGGAAGAACTTTTTCCCATTTTTTCCCCATTTTTTCCCAATTTTTTCCATTTTTTCCCCATTTTTTCCTATTTTTTCCCCATTTTTCCCATTTTTTCCCTTTTTCCCACTTTTCCCCCCATTTTTCCCTCTTTTTTTCCCATTTTTCCCAATTTTTTCTCAATTTTTCCCCAGCAGCTCCTCCACGAACTCCTGAAACCCAAAATACCCAACATTTCACCCAAAACACACTGCCATTGACCAAAGAATTTTTTTCCCTTTTTTTCCCCCATTATCTTCCCTTTTTTCTCCCTTTCTTTTCATTTTTTCCCCATTTTTTTTCCATTTTTTCCCAATTTTCTCCCATTTTCCCCCCCATTTTTTCCCCTTTTTTCCCAATTTTGTTCCCATTTTCCCCCCATTTTTTCCTTTTCCCTCAATTTTTCCTTTTTTCCCATTTTTTCCCATTTTTTTCCTTTTTCCCCCATTTTCACCCCTTTCCCTTTTTTCACCCTTTCCCCCATTTTTTCCCCTTTTTTCCCAATTTTTTTTCCTTCCATTTTCCTCCCATTTTCCACCATTTTTTCTCCTTTTTTCCCACTTTTTTTCCCTTTTTTCCCTCTTTTTCCCTTTTCCCCCCTTTCCCCCATTTTTCCCAATTTTCCCCCATTTTCCCCATTTTTCCCATTTCCAAATTTTTTCCCTTTTTCCCAATTTTTTTCTTTTCCCCATTTTCTCCCCCTTTCCCCCATTTTTTCCCCCCTTTCCTCTTTTTCCCCATTTCCCCCCTTTTCCCCTTATTTTTCCTTCTTTTCCTCTTTTTCCCTCATTTTCCCCATTTTTCCCTTTTCCTTATTTTCCCCTTCTTCCATTGCCCCATTTTTTCCCTTTTTTCCCACATTTTTCCCCCATTTTTCCCCATTTTTCCCTATTTTTCCCCACTTTCCCCCATTTTTTCAATTTTTTTCCCACTTTTTTCTCCATTTCCCCCATTTTTCCACCTTTTTTCCTTATTTTTCCCTCTTTTTCCCCTTTTTTCCTCTTTTTTCTCCCAATTTTTTCTCCTTTTTTCCTCATTTTTCCCCATTTTCCCCCATTTTTTCCCCATTTTCCCCCATTTTTCCCTATTTTCCCCCATTTTCCCCATTTTCCCCATTTTCCCCATTTTCCCCCATTTTTTCCCATTTTCCCTATTTTCCCCATTTTCCTCATTTTTTCCCCATTTTCCCCATTTTCCCCATTTTCCCCCATTTTTTCCCATTTTCCCTATTTTCCCCATTTTTTCCCCATTTTCCCCATTTTCCCTATTTTTCCCCATTTTTCCCCCATTTTCCCTATTTTTCCCCATTTTTCCCCCATTTTCCCCATTTCCCCCCATTTTTTCCCCATTTTTTCCCATTTTCCCCAATTTTATTTTGTTTTTCCCAACCCCCAGCACACTCTGAGCTATTTTTTTCCCATTTCTGTGCTAATTTTGGGGCTAAAAGTGGTGATTTTGGGTCAGACCTGAGTCCTGGCCGAGAGCAGCTGCTGGAATCCTTCCACCTCCTTGCTCTCCTCCACGGCACGCTCCTGGGAATTCCAAAATTCCCAAAATTTGGGGGAAATCCGGGAGTTTTGGGGGAAATCCCGGGAGTTTTGGGGGAAATCCGGGAGTTTTGGGGGAAATTTGGAGCAAAATTTGGGAATTTGGGGGGAAAATATATGAATTTCATGGGGAATTTCGGGGGATTTGGGGGAAATTCGGAAATTTTGGGGGAATTTTGGGAAAGTTGGGGAGAAATTCAGGGATTTGAGGGGAAATTTGGGGAAATTTGGGGGAAAATTTGAGAATTTTGGGGGCAATTCAGGGGGAAAAGTGGGAAATTTGGGGAAAATTCAGGAATTTCAGGGAATTTCAGGGGAATTTGGGGCAATTTGGGGGAAAATTTGTGAATTTCAGGGGAAATTCAGGGGGAAAAGTGGGAATTTGAGGGAATTTTGGGCAATTTGGGGGAAATTTGGGAATTCTGGGGGTAAATTTGGGAATTTCAGGGAAAATTCAGGAATTTTGGGGAAAAATTGGGGCAATTTGGGGGGAAATTTGGGTATTTTTGGGGAAGTTCAGGAATTTTGGGGGCAATTTGGGAATTTTGGGGAAATTTTGGGGGAAAATTGGGGAATTTCAGAGGAATTTTGGGGGAAAATTCAGGAATTTTGGAGGCAATTCAGGGGAAAATTCCAGAATTTCGGGGGAATTTCAGGGAAATTCGGAGGAAAATGCAGGAATTTTGGGAATTTTGGGGGAAAATTCAGGAATTTCAGGGGAAATTTTGGGGTAATTTTGGGGGAAAATTGGGAAATTTCACAGGAATTTTGGGGAATTTGGGGAGAAAAGTGGAAATTTGGGGGAATTTTGGGGCTTTGGGGAAAGATTTGGGAGTTTTGGGGGAATTTTGGGGGAAAATTGGGGAATTTCAGAGGAATTTGGGGGAATTTTGGGGGAAAATTGGGGAATTTCAGAGGAATTTGGGGAATTTTGGGGAAAATTGGGGAATTTCAGAGGAATTTGGGGGAATTCTGAGGCAATTCGGGAGGAAAATCAGGAATTTCAGGGGGAATTTTGGGAATTTTGGGGGAAAAGATGGGAATTTTGGGGGAATTTTGGGGCATTTGGGGGAAATTTGGGAATTTTGGGGGAAAATTCAGGAATTTCAGGGGAAATTCAGGGGAATTTGGGAGAAAATTTGGGGCAATGGGGGGAAATTCAGGAATTTTGGGTGGAATTTGGGAGAAAAAGGGGGAATTGGGGGGAAAATATGGGAATTTCAGGGGCAATTCAGGGGGGAAAGGTGGGAATTTGGGGGAATTTGGGGGAAATTTGGGGATTTTGGGCGAAATTCAGGAATTTTGGGGGAAAATGCAGGAATTTTGGGGAAAATTTGGGGGGAAATTCAGGAATTTTGGGGGAATTTTGGGAATTTTTGGGGAAAATTCTGGGATTTTGGGGGAAATTCAGGGGAATTTGGGGGAAATTTGGGAACTTTGGGGGAAAATCGGGAATTTGGGGGACAATTCGTGGGAAAATTTGGGAATTTGGGGGGGGGGGGGGTGGGGAAATTCAGGGGCAATTCAGGGGGAAAAGGTGGGAATTTGGGGGATTTGGGGGAAAATTAGGAATTTTGGGGGGAATCCAGGAGAATTTGGGGGAAACTTGGAATTTCAGGGCAATTTGGGAGGAATTCAGGAAAACTCAAGGAAATTTTGGAGATTTTGGGTCGTTTTAGGTCATTTTTCACTATTTTGGTTAATTTTTGTGGGGATTTTTTTGGATTTCGGGTTTTTTTTGGAATTTTTGGGGAATTTGGGTTGGATACCATGAGCACCCCCAGCATCCTGTCCTAGTTATTGATGAGAAATTAAAATTTGGAATTTGGGTGATTTTAGGTCATTTTATGTAATTTTTTCCTATTTTGGTCAATTTTTGTGGGGATTTTTTTGGATTTTGGGATTTTTTGGGGAATATTTTGGGATAAATTTGGGAATTTTTGGGAATTTTTGGGAATACCATGAGCACACCCAGCATCATGTCGTAGCTGTTGATGAGGAAGATGAGTTGCTCTGAGAATTTTGGGTCATTTTGGGTCATTTTTGGGTCATTTTTCGCTACTTTGGTCAATTCTAATGGGGATTTTTTTGGATTTCGGGATTTTTTGGGATAAATTTGGGAATTTTGGGGAATTTCAGGAATACCATGAGCACCCCCAGCATCATGTCCTGGTTATTGCTGAGAAATGAGAGTTTCTCTTGGGAATTTTGGGTCATTTTGGGTCATTTTGGGTGATTTTTTCATATTTTGGTCAATTTTAATAGGGATTTTTTTTGGATTTCGGGATTTTTTTGGGATAAATTTGGGAATTTCAGGAATACCATGAGCATGCCCAGCATCATGTTGTAGTTGTTGATGAGGAAGATGAGTTGCTCTGAGAATTTTGGGTCATTTTGGGTCATTTTTGGGTCATTTTTCGCTACTTTGGTCAATTTTCGTGGGGATTTTTTTTGATTTCGGGATTTTTTGGGAATATTTTGGGATAAATTTGGGAATTTCAGGAATACCATGAGCACGCCCAGCATCCTGTCCTGGTTATTGACGAGAAATGAGAGTTTCTCTTGGGAATTTTGGGTCATTTTGGGTCATTTTGGGTCATTTTGGGTGATTTTTTCATATTTTGGTCAATTTTAATAGGGATTTTTTTTGGATTTCGGGATTTTTTTGGGATAAATTTGGGAATTTCAGGAATACCATGAGCATGCCCAGCATCATGTCGTAGTTGTTGATGAGAAATGAAAGTTTCTCATGGGAATTTTGGGTCACTTTGGATCATTTTGGGTCATTTTGGGTGATTTTTTCATATTTTGGTCAATTTTAATGAGGATTTTTTTTGGATTTCGGTATTTTTTTGGGATAAATTTGGGAATTTTTGGGAATTTCAGGAATACCATGAGCACCCCCAGCATCCTGTCGTAGTTGTTGATGAGGAAGATGAGTTGCTCTGAGAATTTTGGGTCATTTTGGGTCATTTTTGGGTCATTTTTCACTACTTTGGTCAATTTTAATGAGGATTTTTTTGGATTTCGGGATTTTTTTGGGATAAATTTGGGATAAATTTGGGAATTTCAGGAATACCATGAGCACCCCCAGCATCATGTCCTGGTTATTGATGAGAAATTAAAATTTGGAATTTGGGTGATTTTAGGTCATTTTATGTAATTTTTTCCTATTTTGGTCCATTTTTGTGGGGATTTTTTTGGATTTTGGGATTTTTTGGGAATATTTTGGGATAAATTTGGGAATTTTTGGGAATTTTTGGGAATACCATGAGCACACCCAGCATCATGTTGTAGTTGTTGATGAGGAAGATGAGTTGCTCTGAGAATTTTGGGTCATTTTGGGTCATTTTTGGGTCATTTTTTGCTACTTTGGTCAATTTTAATGAGGATTTTTTTGGATTTCAGGATTTTTTTGGGATAAATTTGGGAATTTTTGGGAATTTTTGGGTTACCATGAGCACGCCCAGCATCATGTCGTAGTTGTTGATGAGGAAGATGAGTTGCTCTGAGAATTTTGGGGCATTTTATGTCAATTTTGGGTCATTTTTCGCTACTTTGGTCAATTTTTGTGGGGATTTTTTTTGGATTTCGCGATTTTTTGGGAATATTTTGGGATAAATTTGGGAATTTCAGGAATACCATGAGCACCCCCAGCATCATGTCCTGGTTATTGATGAGAAATTAAAATTTGGAATTTGGGTGATTTTAGGTCATTTTATGTAATTTTTTCCTATTTTGGTCAATTTTTGTGGGGATTTTTTTTGGATTTTGGGATTTTTTGGGAATAATTTTGGAATATTTTGGGAATTTCAGGAATACCATGAGCACCCCCAGCATCCTGTCCTGGTTATTGACGAGAAATGAGAGTTTCTCTTGGGAATTTTGGGTCATTTTGGGTCATTTTGGGTGATTTTTTCATATTTTGGTCAATTTTTGTGGGGATTTTTTTGGATTTCGGGATAAATTTGGGAATTTTGGGGAATTTCAGGAATACCACGAGCACCCCCAGCATCATGTCCTGGTTATTGATGAGAAATGAGAGTTTCTCCTGGTGATTTTGGGTCATTTTGGGTCATTTTGGGTGATTTTTTCATATTTTGGTCGATTTTTGTGGGGATTTTTTTGGATTTCGGGATTTTTTGGGATAAATTTGGGAATTTCAGGAATACCATGAGCACGCCCAGCATCATGTCGTAGTTGTTGATGAGGAAGATGAGTTGCTCTGAGAATTTTGGGTCATTTTGTGTCATTTTTGGGTCATTTTTCGCTACTTTGGTCAATTTTAATGGGGATTTTTTTGGATTTCGGGATTTTTTGGGATAAATTTGGGATAAATTTGGGAATTTTTGGGAATTTTAGGGATCCCATGAGCACCCCCAGCATCATGTCGTAGTTGTTGATGAGGAAGATGAGTTGCTCTGAGAATTTTGGGTCATTTTGTGTGATTTTTGGGTCATTTTTCGCTACTTTGGTCAATTCTAATGGGGATTTTTTTTTATTTCGGGATTTTTTGGGGATAATTTGGGATAAATTTGGGAATTTTTGGATACCATGAGCACCCCCAGCATCATGTCCTGGTTATTGATGAGAAATTAAAATTTGGAATTTGGGTGATTTTAGGTCATTTTATGTAATTTTTTCCTATTTTGGTCAATTTTTGTGGGGATTTTTTTGGATTTTGGGATTTTTCGGGATTTTTTTGGGATAAATTTGGGAATTTCAGGAATACCATGAGCATGCCCAGCATCATGTCGTAGTTGTTGATGAGGAAGATGAGTTGCTCTGAGAATTTTGGGTCATTTTGGGTCATTTTTGGGTCATTTTTCGCTACTTTGGTCAATTTTAATGGGGATTTTTTTGGATTTCGGGATTTTTTTGGGATAAATTTGGGAATTTTGGGGAATTTCAGGAATACCATGAGCACGCCCAGCATCATGTCGTAGTTGTTGATGAGGAAGATGAGTTGCTCTGAGAATTTTGGGGCATTTTATGTCAATTTTGGGTCATTTTTTGCTACTTTGGTCAATTTTTGTGGGGATTTTTTTGGATTTCGCGATTTTTTGGGAATATTTTGGGATAAATTTGGGAATTTCAGGAATACCATGAGCACCCCCAGCATCATGTCCTGGTTATTGATGAGAAATTAAAATTTGGAATTTGGGTGATTTTAGGTCATTTTATGTAATTTTTTCCTATTTTGGTCAATTTTTGTGGGGATTTTTTTGGATTTTGGGATTTTTTGGGAATAATTTTGGAATATTTTGGGAATTTCAGGAATACCATGAGCACCCCCAGCATCCTGTCCTGGTTATTGACGAGAAATGAGAGTTTCTCTTGGGAATTTTGGGTCATTTTGGGTCATTTTGGGTGATTTTTTCATATTTTGGTCAATTTTTGTGGGGATTTTTTTGGATTTCGGGATAAATTTGGGAATTTTGGGGAATTTCAGGAATACCATGAGCACCCCCAGCATCATGTCCTGGTTATTGATGAGAAATGAGAGTTTCTCCTGGTGATTTTGGGTCATTTTGGGTCATTTTGGGTGATTTTTTCATATTTTGGTCGATTTTAATAGGGATTTTTTTTGGATTTCGGGATTTTTTTGGGATAAATTTGGGAATTTTTGGGAATACCATGAGCACGCCCAGCATCATGTCGTAGCTGTTGATGAGGAAGATGAGTTGCTCTGAGAATTTTGGGTCATTTTGGGTCATTTTTGGGTCATTTTTCGCTACTTTGGTCAATTTTAATGGGGATTTTTTTGGATTTCGGGATTTTTTGGGATAAATTTGGGAATTTTTGGGAATTTCAGAATACCATGAGCACGCCCAGCATCATGTCGTAGTTGTTGATGAGGAAGATGAGTTGCTCTCGGCGAGAAGGAAATTCTGCAGCTGCACGGAGAACCAAATTTTCCACTTCCAGCTGGAAATTTGGGGGAAAAATGGGAAAAAATGGGAAAATGGGGAAATTGGGAAAATGGGAAAATGGGGGAAATGGGGTAAATGGGGAAATGGGAAAATGGGGAAAATGGGAAAAATGGGAAATTGGGGAAATGGGGAAAATATTGGGGGAAATGGGGAAAAAGGAGAATAATGGGGAAATTGGGGAAAATGGGGAAATTGGGAAAATGGGGAAATTGGGAAAATGGGGAAAAATAGGGAAATTGAGAAAAATGGGAAAATGGCAAAATTGGGAAAATGGGGAAATTGAGAAAAATGAGAAAAATGGGGAAAATGGGGAAACAGGGAAAAATGGGGAAATTGGGGAAATGGGGGAAAATGGGGAAAAATGGGGAAAATAGGGAAATTGAGAAAAATGGGGAAAATGGGGAAAATGGGAAAACGGGGAAAAATGGGGAAATTGGGGAAATGGGGGAAAATGGGGAAAATGTGGAAAATGGGGGAGAAATGGGGGAAAATGGGGAAATGGAGAAAAATAGAGAAAAATGGCAAAAATGGGGAAAAATGGCAAAAATGGGGGGAAATGGGGGAATGAGAGAGAAAACAAGAAAAATGGGGAAGTTAGGGAAAAAATGTAAAAAGGGAGAAAATCCCCAGTCCCTCCCAGTATATCCCAGTGCTCCCAGTATTCCCAGTTTCTCCACTCTCCTGCTTTTCCCAGTTCCTCCTGAGTCTCCCAGTCCATCCCAGTCCATCCCAGTCCATCCCAGTTTGTCCCAATCCACTCCCAGTCCATCCCAGTTTATCCAGCTCCCCTCCCAGTCCATCCCAGTATTCCCAGTTTGTCCACTGCTCTGCTCTTCCCAACCCTTTCTGAGTCTCCCAGTTCATCCCAGTCCATCCCAGTTTGTCCAAATCCATTCCCAGTCCATCCCAGTATAAACCAGTTCCCCTTTTCTCCCCAAAATCCCCATTTTTGCCCCTAAAACCCCCAATTTTCACCCCAAAATCCCCATTTTTCACCCTAAAACTGCTGTGGTTTTCCCTCCCAGTCCCTCCCAGTACAAACCAGTTCCCTCCCAGTATCCCAACCACCTCCCAAACCTCCTTTAACATCATTTCTCCAGCATTTTCCCCCAAAAAATCCCCATTTTTCCCCCAAAAAATCCAATTTTTTCCCTATTTCTCCGTTTTTTCCCGTTTTTTCACATCCCAGTCCCTCCCAGTACAAACCAGTCCCTCCCAGTATCCCAACCACCTCCAAATCCTCTCTAACCTCACTCCCCTATCATTTTTCACCTCCAAAATTCAACTTTCCCCCCAAAAAATCCAATTTTTCCCGATTTTCTCCCCATTTCTTCCCATTTTTTCACATCCCAGTTCCTCCCAGTCTCTCCCAGTTTATCCCAGTCCCTCCCAGTATCCCAACCACCTCCCAAACCTCCTTTAACATCATTTCTCCAGCGTTTTCTCCAAAAAAATCCCCATTTTCCCCCCCCAAAAATCCAATTTTTTCCCCATTTTCTCCCCGTTTTTTCCCATTTTTTCCCATCCCAGCCCCTCCCAGTCCATCCCAGTCCCTCCCAGTCCCTCCCAGTCCCTCCCAGTCCATCCCAGTCCCTCCCAGTCCCTCCCAGTCCCTCCCAGTCCATCCCAGTCCCTCCCAGTCCATCCCAGTCCATCCCAGTCATTCCCAGTTCCCTCCCAGTTCCCTCCCAGTCCCTCCCAGTCCGTCTCAGTCCCTCCCAGTCCATTCCCAGTTCCCTCCCAGTCCCCTCCCAGTCCCTCCCAGTCCCTCCCAGTCCATCCCAGTCCCTCCCAGTTCCCTCCCAGTTCCATCCCAGTATCCCAACTCCTCGCAAATCCCCATTTCCCCCCAAAAAATCCAATTTTTCCCAATTTTCTCCCCGTTTTTTCCCAGTTTTTCACATCCCAGTTCCCTCCCAGTCCCCTCCCAGTCCCTCCCAGTCCCTCCCAGTCCCTCCCAGTATTCCCAGTCCGTCCCAGCCGCTGACCTGCAGCCTGCCCAGCAGGATGTCACTCCTGTCGCTGGGCAGAGTCTGGTTGATGCTGACGATGGCCGAGGAGAACTCTGCGTAGCGCCGAGTGATCTGGGGAAAAACGGGGAAAATCGGGAAATTTTGGGGATTTTGGGAAATTTGGGAATTCTGGAGATGTTTCAGGTACTGACTGGAGTTGGGTAAAGTGAAAAAATTGGGGAAAAAATTGGGAATTTTGGGAGTTTTCTGGAGATTTTCGGTGGATCTGGATGAACCCTGAATTGCAAAAAGCTGTGGGATTGGTGAGAAAAAATGGGGAAAATTGGGAAATTTGGGGATTTTGGGAAATTTGGGAATTCTGGAGATGTTTCAGGTACTGACTGGAGTTGGGTAAAGCCAAAAAATTGGGGAAAAAATGGGAATTTTGGGAGTTTTCTGGGGATTTTTGGTGTTCCTGGCTGAACCATGAATCACCTAGAGCAGAGTGATCTGGGGGAAATGGGAAAATCGGGAATTTTGGGAAATTTGGGAAATTTGGGAATTCCTGAGGAGCTCCAGGCTGAACCCTGAATCGTTTAAAGTGGAAAAATGGGGGAAAAAATTGGGAATTTTGGGAGTTTTCTGGAGATTTTCGGTGGATATGGATGAACTATGAATCACCTAGAGCAGAGTGATCTGGGGGAAAACGGGGGAAATCGGGAAATTTTGGGGATTTTGGGAAATTTGGGAATTCTGGAGATGTTTCAGGTACTGACTGGAGTTGGGTAAAGTGAAAAAATTGGGGAAAAAATGGGAATTTTGGGAGTTTTCTGGGGATTTTTGGTGGATCTGGATGAATCCTGAATTGCCCAGCTGTGGGATTGGTGGGAAAAAATAGGAAGAATTGGGAATTTTGGGGATTTTGGAAATTCTGGGAATTCCTGAGGAGCTCCAAGTATTGACTGGAGTTGGTTAAAGCGAAAAAATTGGGGAAAAAAAGGGAATTTTGGGAGTTTTCTGGAGATTTTTGGTGGATCTGGATGAATCGTGAATTACCCAGAGCTGTGGGATTGGTGAGAAAAAATGGGAAAAATTGGGAAATTTGGGGATTTGGGGAAATTTGGGAATTCTGGAGATGTTTCTGGTATTGACTGGAGTTGGTTAAAGTGAAAAAAATGGGGAAAAAATGGGAATTTTGGGAGTTTTCTGGGGATTTTTGGTGTTCCTGGCTGAACCATGAATTGCCAGGAAAATGGGAATTTCTGGGAATTTCAACCTGGAACATTCCCAGGGAATTCCTGATTAATTCCCTGTGAATTCCCAATGAATTTCCGATCCCAAATCCCCAATTTCTGACCCCAAATCCCAAATTTCCAACCCCAAATCCCAAATTCCTCCCACAATGAGCTCTGCTGTCGATCCCCCCCAGTTTTTGGGGATCAGTTAACTGAACACTTTGGGATCCCCAAATTCCAATGAATTCCCAATAAATTCCTGATAAATTCCCAATGAATTCTGATAATTTCCCGACCCCAAATCCCCAATTTCTGACCCCAAATCCCAAAATTCCTCACCTAGTGGGGTCTGCTGTTGATCCCCCCAGTTTTTGGGGATCAGTCCCTTGGACACTTTGGGATCTCCAAATCCCAATGAATTCCTGATGGATTTTGGGTCAATTCCCACCCCAAATCCCCAAATTCCCAACCCCAAATCCCAAATTTCTCAATCCCAAATCCCAAAATTCCCAAATTCCTCACGTAGTGGGGTCTGCTGTCGATCCCCCCCAGTTTTTGGGGATCTGTTAACTGAACACTTTGGAATCCCCAAATCCCAATGAATTCCTGATAAACTCCTGATAAACTCCTGATAAATTCCCGAATTTCTGACCCCAAATCCCAAATTCCCGACTCCAAATCCCCAATTCCCTTTCCCAAATCCCAAAAATCCCACACAATGAGCTCTGCTGTTGATCCCCCCAGTTTTTGGGGATCAGTCCCCTGGGCACTTTGGGATCCCCAAATCCCAGAGAATTCCTGATGGATTTTGGGTCAAATCCCACCCCAAATCCCAAATTCCCAACCCCAAACCCCAAATTTCTGACCCCAAATCCCCAAATTCCCGACCCCAAATCCCAAATTTCTCAATCCCAAATCCCAAAATTCTGAATTTCCTCACGTAGTGGGGTCTGGTGTCGATCCCCCCCAGTTTTTGGGGATCAGTCCCTTGGACACTTTGGGATCCTCAAATCCCAATGAATTCCTGATGGATTTTGGGTCAAATCCCACCCCAAATCCCAAATTTCTGACCCCAAATCCCGAATTTCCTCACGTAGTGGGGTCTGGTGTCAATCCCCCCCAGTTTTTGGGGATCTGTTAATTGAACACTTTGGAATCCCCAAATCCCAATGAATTCCTGATGGATTTTGGGTCAATTCCTGATAAATTCCTGCATTTCCTGACCCCAAATCCCAAATTCCCAACCCCAAATCCCAAAATTCCTCACGTAGTGGGGTCTGCTGTCGATCCCCCCCAGTTTTTGGGGATCAGTTCCTTGGACACTTTGGGATCCCCAAATCCCAATGAACTCCTGATGGATTCCTGATAATTTCCTGATAAATTCCTGATAAATTCCCAAACTTTTGACCCCAAATCCTGAATTTCCATCCCCAAATCCCAAATTCCCAATCCCAAATCCCGAATTTCCCAAAATCTCACGTAGTGGGGTCTGCTGTCGATCCCCCCCAGTTTTTGGGGATCTGTTCATTGAACACTTTGGGATCCCCAAATCCCAATGAATTCCTGATGGATTCCTGATAAATTCCTGATAAATTCCTGATAAATTCCCAAACTTTTGACCCCAAATCCTGAATTTCCATCCCCAAATCCCAAATTCCTGACCCCAAATCCTGAATTTCCCAAATTTCCTCACGTAATGGGGTCTGCTGTCAATCCCCCCAGTTTTTGGGGATCTGTTCATTGAACACTTTGGAATCCACAAATCCCAGAGAATTCCTGATGGATTCCTGATAAATTCCTGATAAATTCCTGATAAATTCCCAAATTTTTGACCCCAAATCCCAAAATTCCTCCCACAATGAGCTCTGCTGTCGATCCCTTCCCAATCACTGTAGATTTGTTAATTGAACACTCTGGGATCTCCAATTCCCAATGAATTCCTGATGGATTTTGGGTCAATTTCTGACCCCAAATCCCAAATTCCCGACCCCAAATCCCAAATTCCCGACCCCAAATCCTGAATTTCCCGAATTTCCTCACGTAGTGGGGTCTGCTGTCAATCCCCCCCAGTTTCTGGGGATCTGTTCATTGAACACTTTGGGATCCCCAAATCCCAATGAATTCCTGATGGATTCCTGATAAATTCCTGATAAATTCCCAATAAATTCCCGAATTCCCAAATCCCAAATTTCCCAAAATCTCACGTAGTGGGGTCTGCTGTCGATCCCCCCCAGTTTCTGGGGATCAGTCCCTTGGACACTTTGGGATCCCCAAATCCCAATGAATTCCTGATGGATTTTGGGTCAAATCCTGATAAATTCCCCAATTTCCCGACCCCAAATCCCCAATTTCCCGACCCCAGATCCCCAAATTCCCGACCCCAAATCCCAAATTCCCAATCCCAAATCCCAAATTTCCCAAAATCCTCACACAGTGGGGTCTGGTGTCAATCCCCCCAGTTTCTGGGGATCAGTTAATTGAACACTTTGGGATCCCCAAATCCCAATGAATTCCTGATGGATTTTGGATCACATCCCAATAAATTCCCACTGATTTCTGAGCCCAAATCCCCAAATTCCCGACCCCAAATCCCGAATTTCCTCACGTAGTGGGGTCTGGTGTCGATCCCCCCCAGTTTTTGGGGATCTGTTCATTGAACACTTTGGGATCTCCAAATCCCAATGAATTCCTGATGAACTCCTGATAAATTCCTGATAAATTCCTGATAAATTCCCAAACTTTTGACCCCAAATCCTGAATTTCCATCCCCAAATCCCAAATTCCCGACCCCAGATCCCGAATTTCCTCACGTAGTGGGGTCTGCTGTCGATCCCCCCCAGTTTCTGGGGATCTGTTCATTGAACACTTTGGGATCCCCAAATCCCAATGAATTCCTGATGGATTTTGGGTCAATTCCTGATAAATTCCCCAATTTCCTGACCCCAAATCCCAATTTCCCGACCCCAAATCCCAAATTTTTGACCCCAAATCCTGAATTTCCCAATCCTAAATCCCAAATTTCCCAAAATCTCACGTAGTGGGGTCTGGTGTCGATCCCCCCCAGTTTTTGGGGGTCAGTTAATTGAACACTTTGGAATCCACAAATCCCAATGAATTCCTGATGAACTTTGGATCAATTCCTGATAAATTCCCCAATTTCCCGACCCCAAATCCCAAATTCCCAACCCCAAATCCCGAATTTCCTCACGTAGTGGGGTCTGGTGTCGATCCCCCCAGTTTCTGGGGGTCAGTCCCCTGCACGCTCTGGATGTGAAGCTCCAGGATGTGCTCAAAGCGAGGCCACAGCAGCTCCAGCAGCGACGCCCAGTACCTGAAAATCCGGGAATTTCGGAAAGTTTGGGAATTCTGGGGGATTTTGGGGGATTTGAGGGTGTTTTGGGGGTATTTATAGGGGATTTGGAGTGGATTTTGGGGGATTTTCTGAGGGATTTTAGTGGGATTTTGGGGATTAATGGCAAGTTTTGGGACTCCCTGATGGATTTTAGGGAATTTTGGGAAGTCCAGGATGGATTTTGGGGGATTTTGGGGGGAATTCTGAGGGATTTGGGGGGGATTTGGGTGGGTTTATAGGGAATTTGGAATGGATTTTGGGGGATTTTCCGAGGGATTTTGGTGGGATTTTGGTGCTCAATGATGGATTTTGGGATCCTTGGTGGATTTTAGGGAATTTTGGGAAGTCCAGGATGGATTTTCCAAGGGATTTTGGTGCTCAATGATGGATTTTGGGAGTCCAGGATGGATTTTAGGAAATTTTGGGAAGTCCAGGATGGATTTTGGGGGAATTTTGATGGACTTGGGGTAGGTGGAATGGATTTTGGGGGATTTTCCTAGGGAATTTAGTGGGATTTTGGGGATTAATGGCAAGTTTTGGGACTCCCTGATGGATTTTAGGGAATTTTGGGAAGTCCAGGATGGATTTTAGGGGATTTTGGGAAGTCTAGGATGGATTTTGGGGGAATTCTGATGAATTTGGGGGGGTTTTGGTTGGATTTTGGGGGATTTTCCAAGGGAATTTGGTGGGATTTTGGTGATCAATGATGGATTTTGGGGTCTCTGATGGATTTTTATGGAATTTTGGGAAGTCCAGGATGGATTTTGGGGGATTTGGGGTGGATTTATAGGGGATTTGGAATTGATTTTGGGGGATTTTCCAAGGGATTTTGGTGACTGATGATGGATTTTGGGGCTCCTTGTTGGATTTTAAGGGATTTTGGGAATTCCAGGATGGATTTGGGGGGATTTTCCAGGGGATTTTGGTGATTATTGATGGATTTGGGGAGTCCCTGATGGATTTTAGGGAATTTTGGGAAGTCCAGGATGGATTTTCCAAGGGATTTTGCTGGTTAATGGCAAATTTTGGGGTCCTTGGTGGATTTTAGGGAATTTTGGGAAGTTCAGGATGGATTTTGGGGGAATTTGGATGGATTTTGGGGTGTTTGGAATGGATTTTGGGGGATTTTCTGAAAGATTTTAGTGGGATTTTGGTGTTCAATGATAGATTTTGGGGTCCTTGGTGGATTTCAGGGAATTTTGGGAAGTCCAGGATGGATTTTGGGGAATTTTGGGAAGTCCAGGATGGATTTGGGGGAATTCTGAGTGATTTGGGAGGAATTCTGTGTGATTTGGGGGAATTTTGATGGATTTTGGGAGAATTCTGAGGGATTTTGGGGGAATTCTGAGGGATTTAGGAAATTTGAAGTCGATTTTGGGGGATTTTGGGGATTACTGATGGATTTTTGGGAATATTGGGAACTCCAGGATGGATTTTGGGGGATTTTCTGAGGGATTTTGGTGATTGACGATGGATTTTGGGGAATTTGGATGGATTTTAAGGAATTTTGGGAATTCCAGGGTGGATTCAGGGGTGTTTCGAATGGATTTTGGGGGATTTTCCGAGGGATTTCGGTAATTATTGATGGAATTTGGGAAATCCTGATCGATTTTAGGGAATTTTGGGAAGTCCAGGATGGATTTTGGGGGATTTTGGGGGATTTTGGGTGGATTTGGGAGAGCTGGAATGGATTTTAAAGGGATTTTCCGAGGGATTTCTGTGATTGATGATGGATTTTGGGGAATTTTGATGGATTTTAGGAAATTCTGGGAATTCCAGGATGGATTTTAGGGAATTTGGGGGGAATTCTAAAGGATTTGGGATGGATTTTGGGAACTCCAGGATGGATTTTGGGGGATTTTGAAATGGATTTTGGGGGATTTTGAAATGGATTTTGGGGGATTTTCCGAGGGATTTTGGTGATTGATGATGGATTTTGGGGCTCCTTGTTGGATTTTAAGGAATTTTGGGAATTCCAGGATGGATTTTGGGGGATTTTGGGGAATTTTGGGTGGATTTGGGAGAGCTGGAATGGATTTTAAAGGGATTTTCCAAGAGATTTTGATGGATTTCAGGAGTTCTCTGGAGGATTTTTTTGGGATTCCTGCAGGATTTTTGGGATCCCAGTGAATCTGGGGCTTTTCCTGGTGGATTTTTCAGGGATTCCTGCAGGATTTTTTGGGATTCCTGCGGGGTTTTTGGGATTGTGATGCAATTTTTGGGATCCCAGCAGCTCTGGGACGTTTTTCGGGTTGATTTGTTGGGAATCCTGATGTATTTTTTGGGAATTCCATCGGGATTTGGGGTCTCTCTGGTGGATTTCCTGGGATTCCTGCAGGATTTTTTGGGATTTCTGTGGGGTATTTTTTAATTCCCACAAGATTTTTGGAATTCCCACAGGATTTAGGGTCTCCTCAGTGAATTTTTTAGGATTCCTGCGGGATTTTTGGGATCCCAGTGGATTTTTTGGGAATTCCTGCAGGATTTTAGATCTCCCTGCTGGAATTTCCAGCCGTTTCTCATGGATTTTGGGGTTTCTCCGGTGGATTTTTTAGGATTCCTGCAGGATTTTTTGGGCTTTCAGTGGGATTTTTGGGATCCCAGTGGGTCTGAGGGTTTTCCCAGTGGATTTTGGGTCTCTCCAGTGAATTTTTTGGGATTCCTGCAGGATTTTTGGGATCCCAGTGGATTTTGGGGTTTTCCCAGTGGATTTTTTGGGATTCCTGCAGGATTTTCTAGGACTCCCGTGAGATTTTTTGGGGATTTCTGTGGGATTTTTTGGGATTCTTGCAGGATTTTTGGGATTGCGATGCACTTTTTGGGATTCCTGGCAGATTTTTTGGGATTCCTGGCAGATTTTTCGGGAATTCCAGTGTATTTTTTGGGATTCCAGCAGCTCCAGGACTTTTTTTCAGGTGGATTTTCCAGGAATTCCTGCGGATTTGGGGATTCAGGTGGATTTTTGGGGAATTCCCGGGAATTTGGGGTTTTTAGGGGATTTTTTGGGGATTTTTTGGGAATTCCTGGGAATTTGGGGGTTTTTAGGGGATTTTTTTGGGGATTTTTTGGGAATTCCCGGGAATTTGGGGGTTTTTGGGGGATTTTTTGGGAATTCCTGTGGATTTGGGGTTTTTACCAGGCAGATTTTTTGGGAATTCCCTGGAATTTGGGATTTTTCGGGGGATTTTTTGGGGGATTTTTTTGGGGGATTTTTTGGGAACTCCCTGGAATTTGGTTTTTTTCCAGGCAGATTTTTTGGGGGATTTTTTTTTGTTTTTGGGGGATTTTTTTGGGGATTTTTTTGATTTTTGGGGGATTTTTTGGGGGATTTTTGGGGGGTTTTGGGGGGATTTTTTTGGATTTTTTGGGGGATTTTTTGGATTTTTTTGAGGGATTTTTTTGGGATTTTTTGGGGTTTTTTTGGGGGGATTTTTTTGGGGGACTTTTTTTGGATTTTTTGGGGGATTTTTTGGGGGTTTTTTTTGGGATTTTTTTGCGATTTTTTTGGCGATTTTTTGGCGATTTTTTGGCGATTTTTTGGAGGGACTTTCTGGAGATTTTTTTGGGGATTTTTTGGGGATTTTTGGGGATTTTTTGGGGGATTTTTTGGATTTTTTTGAGGGATTTTTTGGGATTTTTTGGGGGGTTTTTTTGGGATTTTTTTGGGGGACTTTTTTTGGATTTTTTGGCGATTTTTTGGGGGATTTTTTGGGGATTTTTTTTTGATTTTTTGGGGGATTTTTTGGGGGATTTTTTGGGGGATTTTTTTGGGATTTTTTTGGGGGATTGTTTTGGGATTTTTGGGGGATTTTTTGGGGGGATTTTTGGGGGATTTTGGGGGGATTTTTTTGATTTTTTGGGGGATTTTTTGGATTTTTTGGAGGGATTTTTTTGGGGATTTTTTGGGGGGGTTTTTTTGGGATTTTTTTGGGGGACTTTTTTTGGATTTTGTTGGGGATTTTTTTGGGGATTTTTTTGGGATTTTTGGGGGATTTTTTTGGGGGACTTTTTTTTGGATTTTTTGGCGATTTTTTGGGGGATTTTTGGGGGATTTTTTGGGGGATTTTTCGGAATTTTTTTGGGGATTTTTTTGGGATTTTTTGGGGATTTTTTGGGGATTGTTTTCGGGATTTTTTTAGGAATTTTTTGGGGGATTTTTTCGGGATTTTTTGTGAATTCCCATTGGAATTTTTGGGTGTTTCCCACCTGTCCACAGCGGGCACACTCCTCTTGGCCATGATCGCCCTGAAGCGCAGCACCAGGTGGATGCACAGGAACACGGCGATGGCATCATAGCAGTCAGAGATGTAGCTCTCCATGTGCTTCTGGAACGTTCCAGGGGAAGTTGGGAATCCAAAATGGGCAGGGGAGGGAGAAACAGGGAAAAAAGAGGGAAAAATGGTGAAAAATGAGTGAAAAATGGCAAAAAATGAGCGAAAAACGGCGAAAAAATCCCAAAGAAACCCAAAAAATCCTACGGAAATTCACCCAAAACCCAAGGAAATTGACCTGAAATCCCAAGGAAAACCAAAAAATTCCAAAGAAAACAAAAAAATCCTAAGGAAATTCACCCAAAAGCCAAGGAAATCAACCTAAAACCAGAAAAAAATTAGGAAATCCCAAGGAAATCCCAAGAAATCTCCTTGAAATCCCAAAAAAATTCCATGTGGCTCTCCATGTGCTTCTGGAACGTTCCAGGGGAAGTTGGGAATCCAAAATGGGCAGGGGAGGGAGAAACAGGGAAAAAAGAGCGAAAAAGAGTGAAAAAAGAAGGAAAAATGGCGAAAAAGAGTGAAAAATGGTGAAAAAAGAGCGAAAAATGGTGAAAAAATCCCAAAGAAACCCAAAAAATCGTAAGGAAATTCACCCAAAACTCAAGGAAATTGACCTGAAATCCCAAGGAAAACCAAAAAATTCCAAAGAAAACAAAAAAATCCTAAGGAAATTCACCCAAAAGCCAAGGAAATCAACCTAAAACCAGAAAAAAATTAGGAAATCCCAAGGAAATCCCAAGAAATCTCCTTGAAATCCCAAAAAAATTCCATGTGGCTCTCCATGCGCTTCTGGAACGTTCCAGGGGAAGTTGGGAATCCAAAATGGGCAGGGGAGGGAGAAACAGGGAAAAAAGAGCGAAAAATGGTGAAAAAAGAGCGAAAAATGGTGAAAAAAGAGTGAAAAATGGCGAAAAATGAGCGAAAAACGGCGAAAAAATCCCAAAGAAACCCAAAAAATCGTAAGGAAAATACAAGGAAATCCAAGGAAATCGACCCAAAACCAAAGGAAATTTAACTAAAACCCAAGGAAATACAAAAATCCAAAGGAAACACAAAAAATCCCAAAGAAATCCCAAAAAATTCAAAGGAAAGCCAAGAAATCCCAGGAAATCCCATTGAAATCCAAAACAAATCCTCTTGACATTAAAAAAAAAAAAGAAAAATTCCAGGTAGCTCTCCAGGTGCTTCTGGAATGTTCCAGGGAAATTTGGGAATCAAGGATCGTGAGAGGAAGAGAGAAATCCCCAAAGAAAAGGAGAAAATGGGGAAAAAATGGGGAAAAAAGAGTGAAAAATGGCGAAAAAATCCCAAAGAACCCAAAAATCGTAAGGAAATTCACCCAAAACCCAAGGAAATTGACCTGAAATCCCAAGGAAAACCAAAAAATTCCAAAGAAAACAAAAAAATCCTAAGGAAATTCACCCAAAAGCCAAGGAAATCAACCTAAAACCAGAAAAAAATTAAGAAATCCCAAGGAAATCCCAAGAAATCTCCTTGAAATCCCAAAAAAATTCCATGTGGCTCTCCATGTGCTTCTGGAACGTTCCAGGGGAAATTGGGAATTCAGGATGGGCAGGGGAAGGAGAAACAGGGAAAAAAGAGGGAAAAATGGTGAAAAATGAGTGAAAAATGGCAAAAAATGAGCGAAAAACGGCGAAAAAATCCCAAGGAAACCCAAAAAATCCTACGGAAATTCACCCAAAACCCAAGGAAATTGACCTGAAATCCCAAGGAAAACCAAAAAATTCCAAAGAAAACCAAAAAATCCTAAGGAAATTCACCCAAAACCCAAGCAAAACCAAAAAAAAAATCCCAAGGAAACTCAAAAAATCCTAAAGAAAACAAAAAATCATAAGGAAATTGACCCAAAACTCAAGGAAAACGATCCAAAATCCAAGGAAAACCAAAAAAATCCTAAGGAAAACCAAAAAATCCCAAAGAAATGAAAAAAATCCTAAGGAAATCAACCCAAAACTCAAGGAAATTGACCTGAAATCCCAAGGAAAACCAAAAAATTCCAAAGAAAACAAAAAAATCCAAAATAAACTCCAAAAATCCTAAGGAAAAATTTTTAAAAATTCCCTAAAATCCCCTAAAAATTCAAAATAAATGCCTAAAAATTCCCCAAAAAATCCCAAAAATCCCCAAAAACCCCCAAAATTTCGGGAGCTCACCTGGAACATGCTGAGGGTTTTCCCCATGACAGAACTGAACAGTTCCTGGGCTGCAGCTCCCCAGAAACCCCAAATAAATCCCAAATAAATCCCCCTAAAAATCCCTAAAAATCCATAGTAAATCCCAAAAATCCTAAAAAAACTAAAGATTAAAAAAAAAATCCCCTCAAAATTAAAAATAAATCCCAATAACACAAAAAAAATTTTCGAAATTCAAAATAAACCACAATAAATCTCTTAAAAATCAATAAAAATCCTCCAAAAATTCAAAATAAATGCTAAAAAAAATCCCCAAAAAATCCCAAAAATCCCAAAAAAATCCCCAAACTCCCTGGAGCTCACCTGGAACATGCTGAGGGTTTTCCCCATGACAGAGTTGAACAATTCCTGGGCTGCAGCTCCCCAGAAACCCCAAATAAATCCCAAAATAAATCCCCAAAAAAACCCCTAAAAATCCCTAAAAATATAAAACCTCCCAAAAAATCTCAGAAAATCTTCTTAAAATTAAAACTAAATCCCAGAAACAGAAAAAAAATTTCAAAATGCAAAATAAACCACAATAAATCCCAAAGAAATCTCCTAAAAAGTCAAAATAAACCCAAAAAATCACTAAAAAATACCCAAAAAATCAAAAAAAAATTCCCCGAAAAATAAAAAAAAAAATCCCAAAATTCCCAAAAAAACCCCAAAATTTTGGGAGCTCACCTGGAACATGCTGAGGGTTTTCCCCATGACAGAGTTGAACAGTTCCTGGGCTGCAGCTCCCCAAAAATCCCAAAGAAATCCCAAAGAAATCCCCCTAAAAATCCCTAAAAATCCATAGTAAATCCCAAAAATTAAAAAAAACCCTAAAAATCCACAAAAATTCCTTCAAAATAAAAAATAAATCCCAAAACCACCAAAAAAATCTTTTCAAAATCCAAAATAAACCACAATAAATCTCTTAAAAATCAATAAAAATCCTTAAAAATTCAAAATAAATGCTAAAAAAAATCCAAAAAAAATCCCCAAAAAATCCCAAAAATCCCCAAAAACCCCCAAAATTTTGGGAGCTCACCTGGAACATGCTGAGGGTTTTCCCCATGACAGAGTTGAACAATTCCTGGGCTGCAGCTCCCCAGAAAATCCTAAATAACCTCCCAAAAATCCCTAAAAATCCCTAAATATCCAAAACCACCTAAAAATCCCAAAAATCAAAAAAAAACCCTTTCGAAATTAAAAATAAATCCCAAAAATGCAAGAAAATAATTTTAAAATTCAAAATAAACCACAATAAATCTCTTAAAAATCAATAAAAATCCTTAAAAATTCAAAATAAATGCTAAAAAAATCCCCAAAAAATCCCAAAAAAATCCCAAAAATTCCCAAAAAATTCCCAAACTCCCTGGAGCTCACCTGGAACATGCTGAGGGTTTTCCCCATGACGGAATTGAACAATTCCTGGGCTGCAGCTCCCCCAAAAATCCCCAAAAACTCCCAAAAATCCCAAATAAATCCCTAAAAATCCATAATAAATCCCAAAAATCCTAAAAAAACTAAAGATCAAAAAAAAAATCCCCTCAAAATTAAAAACAAATCCCAAAAATGCAAAAAACTCTTTTCAAAATCCAAAATAAACCACAATAAATCTCTTAAAAATCAATAAAAATCCTCCAAAAATTCAAAATAAATGCTAAAAAAAATCCCCAAAAAATCCCAAAAATTCCCAAAAAATTCCCAAACTCCCTGGAGCTCACCTGGAACATGCTGAGGGTTTTCCCCATGACAGAGTTGAACAATTCCTGGGCTGCAGCTCCCGACACCAGGAAGAACTCAGCCAGGAAGGAGAATTCCCTGCAGCTGGTGTCCAGCAGGGCGTAGTGCTGGCTGCGGAAAAGGGACTCAAAGGGGTACTGAAAAATAGGGAAAAAACAGGGAAATTGGGAAAAATCCTCAGGAGGATCAAAGAAAAAAAGTGGGAAAAAAAATGAGGAAAAAATGAGAAAAAAACGGGGAAAAAATGGGGGATTTTTAACATTTTTTTCCTATTTTTTCTTGATTTTTTGCTTGCTTTTTACAGTTTTTTTCCATGTTTTTTGTGGAAAAAGAAAAGGAAAATATGGAAGGAAAGCATAGAAGAACAGGGGGAAAAAAGAGAAGATTTTTCATGGTTTTTTCTGGAATTTTCCCCATTTTCTCTCATTTTTTGCTTCCAGTCCAGCAGGGCGTAGTGCTGGCTGTGGAACAGAGACTCAAATGGGTACTGAAAAAAGCGGAAAAAACAGGGAAAATGGGAAAAATCCTTGGGAAAATATTGGGAAAAAATCAGGGAAAAAATGGGGAAAAAATTGGGAAAAAATCAGAGATTTTTAAGGGTTTTTTTGGCTTTTTTTCCTGATTTTTTCTTGATTTGTTGGTCATTTTTTACCATTTTTCCCGTGATTTTTATGGGCAAAGAAGAGAAAAATATGGGGGAAAAAAGCATAAAAAGGGAGAAAAAATGAGGAAAAAAGCAAGAAAATCAGTGGGGAAAAATTAGGGATTTTTAGCATTTTTTGTGCTTTTTTTCCGTTTTTTCTTGATTTTTTGGTCATTTTTTACAGGTTTTTTCTGTGTTTTTCATGGGAAAAGAAGAGAAAAATATGAGAAAAAAGCACAGAAAAAAAAAAGATTTTTCATTCTTTTTTTCATGTTTTTTCCCCATTTTTTCTCTCATTTTTTTGCTCCCAGTGCAGCAGGGTGTAGTGCTGGCTGTGGAACAGCAACTTGAAGGGAACTGGAAATGGGGAAAAAACAGGGAAAATGGGAAAAATCCTTGGGAGGATCAAAGAAAAAAAAGTGGGAAAAAAATGAGGCAAAAATGAGAAAAAACCGGGGAAAAATGGGGGATTTGTAACATTTTTTTCCCATTTTTCTTGATTTTTTGCTTGCTTTTTACAGTTTTTTCCATGTTTTTTGTGGAAAAAGAAAAGGAAAATATGGGAGAAAAGCATAGAAAAACAGGGGGAAAAAAGAGAAGATTTTTCATGGTTTTTTCTGGAATTTTCCCCATTTTCTCTCATTTTTTGCTCCCAGTCCAGCAGGGCGTAGTGCTGGCTGTGGAACAGAGACTCAAATGGGTACTGAAAAATGGGGAAAAAACAGAGAAAATGGGAAAAATCCTTGGGGAAATATTGGGAAAAAATCAGGGAAAAATGGGAAAAAAAATTGGGAAAAAAATGGGGAAAAAATCAGAGATTTTTAAGGTTTTTTTGGCTTTTTTTCCTGATTTTTTCTTGATTTGTTGGTCATTTTTTACCATTTTTCCCGTGATTTTTATGGGCAAAGAAGAGAAAAATATGGGGGAAAAAAGCATAAAAAAGGGAGAAAAAATGAGGAAAAAAGCAAGAAAATCAATGGGGAAAAATTAGGGATTTTTAGCATTTTTTGTGCTTTTTTTCCGTTTTTTCTTGATTTTTTGGTCATTTTTTACAGGTTTTTTCTGTGTTTTTCATGGGAAAAGAAGAGAAAAATATGAGAAAAAAGCACAGAAAAAAAAAAGATTTTTCATTCTTTTTTTCATGTTTTTTCCCCATTTTTTCTCTCATTTTTTTGCTCCCAGTGCAGCAGGGTGTAGTGCTGGCTGTGGAACAGCAACTTGAAGGGAACTGGAAATGGGGAAAAAACCAGGGAAAATGGGAAAAATCCTCGGGAGGATCAAAGAAAAAAAAGTGGGAAAAAATGAGGCAAAAATGAGAAAAAACCGGGGAAAAAATCGGGGATTTGTAACATTTTTTTCCCATTTTTTCTTGATTTTTTTTCTTGCTTTTTACAGTTTTTTCCATGTTTTTTGTGGAAAAAGAAAAGGAAAATATGGGAGAAAAGCCTAGAAAAACAGGGGGAAAAGAGAGAAGATTTTTCATGGTTTTTTCTGGAATTTTCCCCATTTTCTCTCATTTTTTGCTTCCAGTCCAGCAGGGCGTAGTGCTGGCTGTGGAACAGAGACTCAAATGGGTACTGAAAAATGGGGAAAAAACAGGGAAAATGGGAAAAATCCTTGGGGAAATATTGAGAAAAAATCAGGGAAAAAATGGGAAAAAAATTGGGAAAAAAATGGGGAAAAATCAGAGATTTTTAAGGTTTTTTTGGCTTTTTTTCCTGATTTTTTCTTGATTTGTTGGTAATTTTTTACCATTTTTCCCGTGATTTTTATGGGCAAAGAAGAGAAAAATATGGGGGAAAAAAGCATAAAAAAGGGAGAAAAAATGAGGAAAAAAGCAAGAAAATCAATGGGGAAAAATTAGGGATTTTTAGCATTTTTTGTGCTTTTTTTCCGTTTTTTCTTGATTTTTTGGTCATTTTTTACAGGTTTTTTCTGTGTTTTTCATGGAAAAACAAGAGAAAAATATGGGAAAAAAGCACAGAAAAAAAAAGATTTTTCATTCTTTTTTTCATGTTTTTTCCCCATTTTTTCTCTCATTTTTTTGCTCCCAGTGCAGCAGGGTGTAGTGCTGGCTGTGGAACAGCAACTTGAAGGGAACTGGAAATGGGGAAAAAACAGGGAAAATGGGAAAAATCCTCGGGAAAATATTGGGAAGTTCCAGAAAAAAGAAAACGGGGAAAAAATAAGAAAAAACGGGGACAAAATCGGGGATTTTTAGCATTTTTTGTGCTTTTTCTCCCCCACTTGTTCTTGATTTTTTTGGAATTTTTTGTGGGTTTTTTTCTGTGTTTTTCATGGAAAAAGGAAGAGGAAAATTCAGGAACAAAACAGCAAAAATCATGAAGAATTCCCTGATTTTTTTTCAGTGTTTTTTCCCTTTTTTTTGGGTCATTTTTTATCCTTTTTTTTTTTTCTGTATTTTCCGTGGAAATGGGGAAATCCCTCCCAGTGCTCCCAGTGCTCCCAGTATCCCAAATTTCTCCACTCTCCCAGTTCCTCCAACCCCTCCTGAGTCTTCCAATTCCCTCCCAGTTCATCCCAGTTACCTCCCAGTTTACTCCAATCCATTCCCAGTCCCTCCCAGTCCCTCCCAGTTCCTCCCAGTCCATCCCAGTCCATCTCAGTCCCTCCCAGTCCCTCCCAGTCCATCCCAGTCCCTCCCAGTCCATCCCAGTCCATCCCAGTCCCTCCCAGTCCCTCCCAGTCCATCCCAGTCCCTCCCAGTCCATCCCAGTCCATCCCAGTCCCTCCCAGTCCCTCCCAGTTCCTCCCAGTCCATTCCCAGTCCATCCCAGTCCATCTCAGTCCATCCCAGTCCCTCCCAGTCCATCCCAGTCCCTCCCAGTCCATCCCAGTCCATCCCAGTCCCTCCCAGTCCATCCCAGTTCCTCCCAGTCCCTCCCAGTCCCTCCCAGTCCCTCCCAGTTCCTCCCAGTCCATCCCAGTCCCTCCCAGTCCATCCCAGTCCATCCCAGTCCATCCCAGTCCATTCCCAGTTCCCTCCCAGTCCCTCCCAGTCCATCCCAGTCCATTCCCAGTCCATCCCAGTCCATTCCCAGTTCCCTCCCAGTCCATTCCCAGTTCCCTCCCAGTCCATCCCAGTCCCTCCCAGTTCCTCCCAGTCCCTCCCAGTCCCTCCCAGTTCCTCCCAGTCCCTCCCAGTCCCTCCCAGTCCATCCCAGTCCCTCCCAGTTCCTCCCAGTTCCTCTCAGTCCCTCCCAGTTCATCCCAGTCCATCCCAGTTCCTCCCAGTCCCTCCCAGTTCCTCCCAGTCCATCTCTTTCTTAATCCTTTCATTTCCAGCACTCCTAGTGTTTCCAGTCCTCCCAGTATTCCCAGTTTATCTGCTCTCCAGTCCCTCCCAGCCCATCCCAGTTGCTCCCAGTATGCCCCATCTCTCCCTTAACCCTTTCATTTCCAGCACTCCTAACACTCCCAGTGCTCTCAGTATTCCCAGTTTCTCCACTCCCACACTGCTCCCAGTCCCTCCCAGTCCATCCCAGTTTGTCCCAGTCCATCCCAGTTACCCTGATCTCTCCCTTCTGGGCAGCATGAGGCACCAGGATTGGAGCATTCAGCTCCCAGTTGCTCCCAGTTCCTCCCAGTCCATCCCAGTTCCTCCATCTCTCCTTTAATTCCTTTGTTTCAGCACTCCCAGTGCTCCCAGTGCTCCCAGTATCCCCAGTTTGTCTGCTCTCTGGCCACTCCCAGTCCCTCCCAGTCCCTCCCAGTCCATTCCCAGTTCATCCCAGTGCCTCCATCTCTCCCTTAATGCTTCCATTTCCAACACTCCCAGTGCTCCCAGTCCCTCCCAGTCCCTCCCAGTTTGTCCCAGTCCATCCCAGTTACCCTGATCTCTCCCTTCTGGGCAGCGTGAGGCACCAGGATTGGAGCATTCAGCTCCCAGTGCTCCCAGTATTCCCAGTTTCTCCGCTCTCCCAGTTCCAATACCTCCCAGTTGCTCCCAGTCCCTCCCAGTTCCTCCCAGTTCATCCCAGTCCATCCCAGTTCCTCCATCTCTCCTTTAATTCCTTTGTTTCCAGCACTCTCAGTGCTCCCAGTATCCCCAGTTTATCTGCTCTCCAGTCCATCCCAGTCCCTCCCAGTCCCTCCCAGTCCCTCCCAGTCCCTCCCAGTCCCTCCCAGTCCATCCCAGTCCATCCCAGTCCATCCCAGTCCCTCCCAGTCCCTCCCAGTCCCTCCATCTCTCTCTTAACCCTTTCATTTCCAGCACTCCCAATGCTCCCAGTCACTCCCAGTACTCCCAGTACTCCCAGTATCCCAAATTTCTCCACTCTCCCGTTGCTCCCAGTCCCTCCCAGTCCCTCCCAGTCCCTCCCAGTCCCTCCCAGTATTCCCAGTCCCTCCATCTCTCTCTTAACCCTTTCACTTCCAGCACTCCCAATGCTCCCAGTCACTCCCAGTACTCCCAGTATCCCAAATTTCTACTCTCCCGTTGCTCCCAGTCCCTCCCAGTCCCTCCCAGTCCATCCCAGTCCCTCCCAGTCCCTCCCAGTCCATCCCAGTCCCTCCACCTCTCTCTTAACCCTTTCACTTCCAGCACTCCCAATGCTCCCAGTCACTCCCAGTGCTCCCAGTATCCCAAATTTCTCCACTCTCCCATTGCTCCCAGTCCCTCCCAGTCCCTCCCAGTCCCCCCCCAGTCCCTCCCAGTTTGTCCCAGTCCCCCCAGTTACCCTGATCTCTCCCTTCTGGGCAGCATGGGGCACCAGGATTGGAGCTTCAATCTCAGCTGGGTTGATGATGTTCCCTCGGTTGCCCAGGGTGAACACAGTGTTCTTGCTGCGCAGGGAGGGCTTGGAGAAGAACCCTGGGAACGTCAAGGAATTCCCAAAATATTCCCAGAAAATATCCCAAAACATTCCCAGAAAATATCCCAAAATATTCCCAAAAAATATTCAAAATATCTCCAAAAAATAACCAAAAATCCCCAGGGTGAACACAGTGTTCTTGCTGCGCAGGGAGGGCTTGGAGAAGAACCCTGGGAACGTCAAGGAATTCCCAAAATATTCCCAGAAAATATCCCAAAATATTCCCAAAAATTGGCCACGGAATTCCCGGAAAATTCCCCCCAAAATTCCCAGAAAATTCACAATAAATTCCCCAAAATTGCCCAAGCCAAGGGGGAATTCCCTTGAAAAAGAACCCTGGGAACGTCAAGGAATTCCCAAAATATTCCCAGAAAATATCCCAAAATATTCCCAAAAAATAACCAAAACATTCCCAAAAAATTCCTGAAAATTCCCAATAAATCCCCAGGGTGAACACAGTGTTCTTGCTGCGCAGGGAGGGCTTGGAGAAGAACCCTGGGAACGTCAAGGAATTCCCAAAACATTCCCAGAAAATATCCCAAAAATAATTCCCAAAAATTCCAAAAAATATCTGAAAAAATTCCCGAAAATTCCCAATAAATTCCCAGGAAAAATTGCCAATAAATGCCCAGGGTGAACACAGTGTTCCTGCTGCGCAGGGAGGGCTTGGAAAAGAACCCTGGGAACGTCAAGGAATTCCCAAAATATTCCCAGAAAATATCCCAAAATATTCCCAAAAATTGGCCACGGAATTCCCGGAAAATTCCCCCCAAAATTCCCAGAAAATTCACAATAAATTCCCAAAAATTGCCCAAGCCAAGGGGGAATTCCCTTGAAAAAGAACCCTGGGAACGTCAAGGAATTCACAAAATATTCCCAGAAAATATCCCCAAAACATTCCCAGAAAATATCCCAAAACATTCCCAGAAAATATCCCAAAACATTCCCAAAATATTCCCAAAAAATTCCCAATAAATGCCCAGGGTGAACACAGTGTTCTTACTGCGCAGGGAGGGCTTGGAGAAGAACCCTGGGAACGTCAAGGAATTCACAAAACATTCCCAGAAAATATCCCAAAAATAATTCCCAAAAATTCCAAAAAATATCTGAAAAAATTCCCGAAAATTCCCAATAAATTCCCAGGAAAAATTGCCAATAAATCCCCAGGGTGAACACAGTGTTCCTGCTGCGCAGGGAGGGCTTGGAGAAGAACCCTGGGAACGTCAAGGAATTCCCAAAATATTCCCAGAAAATATCCCAAAACATTCCCAAAACATTCCCAAAAATTGGCCACGGAATTCCTGGAAAATTCCCCCCAAAATTCCCAGAAAATTCACAATAAATTCCCCAAAATTGCCCAAGCCAAGGGGGAATTCCCTTGAAAAAGAACCCTGGGAACGTCAAGGAATTCACAAAATATTCCCAGAAAATATCCCCAAAAATATCCCAAAATATTCCCCAAAAATTCCTGAAGATTCCCAATAAATCCCCAGGGTGAACACAGTGTTCTTACTGCGCAGGGAGGGCTTGGAGAAGAACCCTGGGAACGTCAAGGAATTCCCAAAATATTCCCAGAAAATATCCCAAAAATAATTCCCAAAAATTGCCCTGGAATTCCCAGAAAATCCCCAAAAATAATTCCCAAAAATTCCCCCAAAAATCACCCTGGAATTCCCATAAAATTCCCATAAAATTCCCAAAAATAATTCCCCCCAAAATATCAAGGAATTCCCAAAATATTTCCAAAAAAATTCCCAGAAAATTTCCGAAAGCAATTCCCAAAAATTCCCCCAAAAATCACCCCCGAATTCCCAGAAAATTTGCAATAAATTCCCCCAAAAATTCTCAAAAATTTGCCCAGAAATTGCCCAAAATTTCCCCAAATCGAGAGGGAATTCCCTTGGAGAAAAACCCTGGGAACGTCAAGGAATTCCCAAAAAATTCCCAAAATATTCCCAAAAAATTCCACACCTCAGAATGGCCCAAATCACCCCAGAATTCCTGGAAAATTCCCAAAAGACTCCCAGAAAATTCCCAGAAAACAAATCCCAGAAATTGCTCAAAAATTGCCCAAAAAAACCCTGGGAATGTCAAGGAATTCTGGGAAAATTCCAAAAGAATTCCCAAAAAAATTCCCAGCCCTGGAATGGCCAAATCACCCTGGAATTCCTGGAAAATTCCCCAAAAAATTCCAGAGAATTCCCAAAATAATTCCCAAAGATTGCCCAAGTCAAGTGGGAATTCCTTTGGAAAAGAACCCTGGGAAAGTCAAGGAATTCCCAAAAAAATTCCCCAAAAATTCCCAGCCCTGGAATAGCCCAAATCACCCCAGAATTCTTGGAAAATTAAAAAAAAAAAATTCCCAGAGAATTAAAAAAAAAAAAAAAAAAAAAACCACACCAAAATTCCTGGAAAATCAAAAAAAAAAAAAAAAAAATCCTGGAAAATTTTTTTTAAAAATTTCCCAAAAAATCCCAGAAAATTCCCAGGAATTCCCAGCCCTGGAATGCCCCAATCACCCCAGAATTCCTGGAAAATTAAAAAAAAATATATTCCAAAAAAATTCATGGAAAATTCCCCAAAAATTTCCAGCCCTGGAATTCCCCAGTCACCCCAGAATTCCCTTGGAAATTTCAAAAAAATTCACAGAAATTTTTTTTTTTTTTAAATTCCAAAAAATTCCTGGAAAATTTTTTAAAAATTCCAAAAAAATTCCCAAAAAATTCTCAGAAAATTCCCAGAAAAATTCCCAAAAAATCCCAGGCCCCAGAATGACCAAATCACCCCAGAATTCCTAGAAAAATCCCAGAAAATTCAAAAAAAATTCCTGGAAAATTCCCAGAAATTTTTTTTTTTTAAATTCCCAGAAAATTCCAAAAAAATTCCCAGAAATTTCCCAACCCCGGAATGACCCAATCACCCTGGAAAATTCCCCAAAATTCCCAAAATTCCCCAAAAAAGGATATCTTTCCTGGCGGTGTCCTCCACGCCCATGAGGTCATCTTTCTCTGCCACCTCCTCGTACTGCGGGAAAAAACGGGAAAAATGGGAAAAATGGGTTAGAATTCCCAAAAAATGGGGAAAAACGGGAAAAATGGGATTGGAATTCCTGAAAAATGGAGGGAAATGGGAAAAATGGGATTGGAATTGCTGGGAAAAATGGGAAAAATGGGTTGGAATTCCCAAAAAATGGGGAAAAACGGGAAAAATGGGATTGGAATTCCCAAAAAATGGGGAAAATGGGATTGGAATTGCTGGGAAAAATGGGGAAAAATGGGAAAAACGGGTTGGAATTCCCAAAAAATGGGGAAAATGGGATTGGAATTCCCGAAAAATGGGGAAAATGGGAAAAATGGGATTGGAATTGCTGGGAAAAATGGGGAAAAATGAGAAAAATGGGATGGGAATTCCCAAAAAATGGGGGAAATGGGATTGGAATTCCCAAAAAATGGGGAAAAATGGGAAAAATGGGGTTGGAATTCCCGAAAAATGGGGAAAACGGGAAAAATGGGAAAAATGGGAAAAATGGGTTGGAATTCCCAAAAACCGGGAAAAATGGGATTGGAATTCCCGAAAAATGGGGGGAAATGGGGAGAAATGGGGTTGGATTTGTAGGAAATTAGGAAAAAACGGGAAAAATGGGATTTGAATTCCCAAAACAAGGGGAAAAATGGGATTGGAATTCCTAAAAAATGGGGGAAAAAAGAGGAAAAATGGGATTGGGATTCCCAAAAAATGGGGGAAAACGGGAAAAATGGGATTGGAATTCCTAAAAATGGGGGGAAATGGGAAAAATGGGATTGGAATTCCTAAAAATGGGGGGAAATGGGAAAAATGGGATTGGAATTCCCAAAAAATGGGGGAAAACGGGAAAAAATGGGATTGGAATTCCCAAAAAATGAGGGAAATGGAAAAAATGGGGAAAAAATGGGGTTGGAATTGTGGGAAATAAGGAAAAAATGGGAAAAATGGGATTAGAATTCCCAAAAAATGGGGGAAAATGGAGAAAAATGGGGGAAAAAATGGGGGAAAATGGGAAAAAATGGGATAGATTTCCCAAAAAATGGGGAAAAACGGGGAAAATGGAATTGGAATTCCCCAAAATTCCCAAAACTTCCTGGAATTCCCACCTGGATCTTCATGTGGCAACCAGGGAAGAGGAAAATCCAATTTTCCTCAGAAATTCCACGAAAAATCCACCAGAAACTCCCAAAAAACCCCAAAAATTCCCTCCAAAAAATCCCCCAAAAATTCCCAAAATTCCCAAAATCCCCAGGAATTCCCACCTGGACCCTCAGCAGGTGAATTGGGAAGGAGAAAAATTGGATTTGCCTCAGAAATTCCATGAAAAATCCACCAAAAACTCCCAAAAAACCCCAAAATTCCCTCAAAAAATCTTTAAAAAATTCCAAAAAATCCCCCAAAAATTCCCAAAAAATCCCCAAAAATCCCCGAAATTCCAGGAATCCTCACCTGGATCTTCATGAGGCAACCAGAGAAGGAGCAAATTCCAGAAAAAATCCAACAAAAACTCCAAAATTCCCTCCAAAAATTAAAAAAAAATCCAAAAAATCCCCCCAAAATTCCCAAAAAATCCAAAAAAATTCCCCAAAATTCCCAAAATTCCAGGAATCCTCACCTGGATCTTCATGAGGCAACCAGAGAAGGAGAAAAATCAGATTTTCCTCATGAATTTCACACAAAATTCCCTCTAAAAATTCCAAAAAATCCCCAAAAATTCCCAAAAAATTCCCAAAAAATTCCCCAAAAATTCCCAAAAATCCCCACAAATTCCTGGATTCCCACCTGGATCTTCATGAGGCAACCAGGGAAGGAGGAAAATCGGATTTTTCTCAGAGATTCCAGAAAAAAAATCCATCAAAAAACCCCAAAATTTCCTCCAAAAATTCAAAAAAAATTCCAAAAAATCCCAAAAATTCCCCAAAAATTCCCCAAAAATTTCCAAAATTCCCAGAATTCCCACCTGGATCTTCATGAGGCAACCAGAGATTGAAGAAGAAAATCAGATTTTCCTCACAGATTCCAACCAAAATTCCCTCCAAAACCCCAAAATTCCCTCCAAAAATTAAAAAAAAATTCCAAAAAAATCCCAAAAAAATTCCCAAAAATTCCAAAAAAATTCCCCAAAATTCCCAAAATTCCAGGAATCCTCACCTGGATCTTCATGAGGCAACCAGAGAAGGAGAAAAATCAGATTTTCCTCATGAATTTCACACAAAATTCCCTCTAAAAATCCCAAAAAATCCCCAAAAATTCCAAAAAAATTACCCAAAATTCCCCAAAAATTCCCAAAAATCCCCACAAATTCCTGGATTCCCACCTGGATCTTCATGAGGCAACCAGGGAAGGAGGAAAATCGGATTTTTCTCAGAGATTCCAGAAAAAAATCCATCAAAAAACCCCAAAATTTCCTCCAAAAATTCAAAAAAAATTCCAAAAAATCCCCCAAAAATTCCCAAAAATTCCAAAAAAATTCCCAAAAATTCCCAAAATTCCCAAAACCCCCAGGATCCCCACCTGGATCTTCATGAGGCGGCTGGTGTAGGATTTGAAGTAGGAGAAGTAAATTCTGCTCATCGTCTCCACATACTGATCTCGGAGCTCCTGAGCCACACTGCGCTCGTTGCCCAGCAGGAACTGGTAGAAAAACCTGCAAATTCGGGATTTTCCTGAGTTTTCCTGCATTTTCCTGAATTTTCCCAATTTTTCCACAATTTTCCCGAATTTTCCTGATTTTTGGGGAATTTTCAGGCATTTTTGGGGTGATTTTTGGGGTTTTTGGGGTTTTCCGAAGTGCAAAATTCACAATTTTTGCATTTTTTGTTTGTATTTGAGGAAGGAATTCTGGTAGAAAAACCTGGAATTCTGGGACATTTGGGGATTTTGGGGATTTGGGGAATTTTGGGGAATTTTTGGGTGATTTTTGGGTGATTTTTGGGTGATTTTTGGGCTGTTCTTTTATTTTTCCGATCACCAAAATTCCCAATGTTTTGCATTTTTTGTTTCTATTTAAGAAAGGAATTCTGTGGGATTTGGGAGTTCCCGGCAGGAACTGGTAGAAAAACCTGCAATTTCAGGACATTTGGGGATTTTCGAGAATTTTTCCTGACTTTTCCCAATTTTTGGGGAATTTTCAGGCATTTTTTGGGGGATTTTTGGGGTATTCGGAAGCACGAAATTCCAAATTTTTGGATTTTTTTGTTTCTATTTGTAGAGGGAATTATAGTAAAAAAAAACCGGAATTTGGGGGATTTCAGGAATTTGGGGAATTTTTGGGGAATTTTTTGCCAATTTTTTGTCAATTTTTGGGCGATTTTCGGGTGATTTTTGGGGTTTTTTAAATTTTCCCAAGCCTGAAATTCACAATTTTTTCGTTTTTTATTTGTATTTGAGGAGGGAATTCTGGTAGAAAAACTTGGAATTTGGGGATTTCTGGGAATTTTGAGGATTTGGGCAAATTTTTGGGAATTTTTCAGGCATTTTTTGGGTGATTTTTGGGATTTTTGGGGTTTTCACAAGCAGGAAATTCCCAATTTTTGGGGGTTTTGTTTGTATTTGTGGAGGGAATTCTGGTAGAAAAACCTGGAATTTTGTGAAATGGGATTTTCTGGAATTTTTTCCAGAATTTTTGGGTGATTTTTGGGTGATTTTGGGGTTTTTGGGATGTTCAGAAGCACAAAATTGCCAATTTTGGGGTTTTTTATTCATAATTAAGAAAGGAATTCTGTGGATTTGGAAATCCTCAGCAGGAACTGGTAGGAAAAACCTGCAATTTCAGGATTTTCCTGAATTTTCCCAAATTTTCCCAAATTTTTTTGGAATTTTCAGGCATTTTTTGGGTGATTTTTGAGTGATTTTTGGGGTTTTTTTTAGTTCTCCCGATCCTGAAATTCACAATTTTTTCGTTTTTTATTTGTATTTGAGGAGGGAATTCTGGTAGAAAAACTTGGAATTTGGGGATTTCTGGGAATTTTGGGGGATTTGGCGTATTTTGGGAATTTCTGGGGAATTTTTCAGGGTTTTTTGGATGTCCAGAAACACAAAATTCCCAATTTTTTGCATTTTTTGTTAATATTTAAGACAGGAATTCTGGGGGATTTGGGAGTTCCCAGCAGGAACTGGTAGAAAAACCTGGAATTTTGGGAAATTTCAGGGATTTTCTGGAATTTTCCTGAATTTTCCCAAATTTTGGAGGATTTTTAGGCAATATTTTGGGTTTTCCCAAGCAGGAAATTCCCAATTTTTGAGTTTTTTTGGTTGTATTTGAGGAGGGAATTCTGGGGGATTTGGAAATCCTCAGCAGGAATTGGTAGAAAAAACTGGAATTTTGGGGAAATTCTGGGAATTTGGAGATTTCGGGAATTTTTTTTGAATTTTGGGGAATTTTTGGGGAATTTTTTGGTGATTTTTGGGGTTTTTGGGATTTTCCCAAACGCAAAATTCACAATTTTTTCCTTTTTTTATTTGTATTTGAGAAGAGAATTCTGGTAGAAAAACTTGGAATTTGGGGATTTTTGGGAATCTTCTGTGAATTTTCTGGAATTTTCCAGGAATTTTGGGGAAATTTCACAGGTTTTGGAATGTTCTCGAATCCAAAATTCCCAATTTTTTGGGTTTTTCACTTGTAATTGAGGAGAGAATTCAATGGGATTTTGAATTTACCAGCAGAAATTAGTAAAAAAACTGGAATTTTGGGAAATTTGGGATTTTTGGGGAATTTTCTGGAATTTTTTTTCTGGAATTTTCTGAAATCAGGGATTCTCCTGATCCCAAAATTCCCAATTTTTGGGATTTTTTGCTTTTATTTAAGAAGACAATCCTGTGGGATTTGGTAATTTATTAGCAGAAATTGGTAAAAAAATGAGAATTTTTGCGAATTTTCCCAGAATTTCCAGGAATTTCGGGATTTTTTTAAAATTCCAGGATTTTTGGGATATTCCAGCTCCCAAAATTCCTGAATTTTGGGAATTCTCTCACTTGTACTTCAGCAAAGAGTTCTGTGGCATTTGGTAATTCATCAGCAGGAATTAGTAGAAAAACCTGGAATTTTGGAAATTTTGGGATTTTTGGGGAATTTTCTGGAATTTTTTTCTGGGATTTTCTGGAATTTTCTGAAATCAGAGATTTTCCTGATCCCAAAATTCCCAATTTTTGGGATTTTTTGCTTTTATTTAAGAAGACAATCCTGTGGGATTTGGTAATTTATTAGCAGAAATTGGCAAAAAATTGGGAATTTTTGTGAATTTTCCCAGAATTTCCAGGAATTTGGGATTTTTTTTGAATTCTGGGATATTTGGGATTTTCCAGCTCCCGAAATTCCTGAATTTTGGGGAATTTTCTCACTTGTACTTCAGCAGGGAGTTCTGGGGGATTTGGAATTCACCACCAGGAATTAGTAGAAAAATCTGGAATTTTGGGAAATTTGGGATTTTGGGGAATTTTCCGCGAATTTTCTGCAATTTTCCAAGAATTTTCGGGAAAATTCAGGGGTTTTAGGGTTTTCCCAATCCGGAAATTCCCTTTTTTTGGGGTTTTTCAGTTGTAATTGAGGAGGAAATTCGGTGGGATTTGGATTTCGCCAGCAGGAATTGGTAGAAAAACTTGGAATTTCGGGAATTTTTGGGAATTTGCCAGAATTTCCAAGAATTTCTGGGATTTTCCCGATCCCCAAATTCCCAATTTTGGGGTTTTTTGTTCTATTTGAGGAGAGAATTCTGAGGGATTTGAAATTCCACGGCAGGAATTGGTAGAAAAACCTCAAATTTTGGGGAATTTTTGGAATTTTTAAAAAATTTTTGGGGAATTTTCAGGGGACTTTTGGGAATTGCGGGATTTCTGGGATTTCCCAGCTCCCGAAATTCCCGAATTTTGGGAATTCTCTCACTTGTACTTCAGCAGAGAGTTCTGAGGGATTTGGTAATTCATCGGCAGGAATTAGTAGGAAAACCTGGAATTTCAGGAAATTCAGGAATCTTTTGGATTTTTTTTTTAATTTTTGGAGAATTTTCAGGGAATTTTTTGGAATTTCCGGGATTTTTGGGATTTCCCAGCTCCCGAAATTCCCGAATTTTGGGAATTCTCTCACTTGTACTTCAGCAAGGAGTTCTGAGGGATTTGGTAATTCGTCATTGGCTTCCGGAAAGAGTAAATCTTCTGCAGGATGAATTCCCGGATTTTGGTCACAGCCTGGGGAAAAAAATGGGAAAATTGGGATTTTGGGGAATTTTGGGGATCCCAGTTCATCCCAGCTCATCCCAGCCCATCCCAGTCCATCCCAGTCCCTCCCAGTTCATCCCAGTCCATCCCAGAGCTTCAAATTCCCAAATTTTGGCAATGAATTTGGGAAAAAATTAGGAATTTTGGGGAATTTGGGAGATCCCAGTTCCATCCCAGTCCATCCCAGTCCATCCCTGTTCCTCCCAGTCCATCCCAGTTCATCCCAGTTCAATCCCAGTTCCTCCCAGTCCATCCCAGTCCATCCCAGTCCATCCCAGTTCATCCCAGTTCGTTCCAGAGCCTCAAATTCCCAAATTTTGGCAACAAATTTGGGAAAAAATTAGGAATTTGAGGGGAATTCGGGGGAATTTGGGAGATCCCAGTTTGCTCCCAGTTCAACCCAGTTCAATCCCAGTCCATCCCAGTTCATCCCAATTCATCCCAGTTCATCCCAGTCCATCCCAGTTCATCCCAGTTCATCCCAGTTCATCCCAGAGCCTCAAATTCCCGAATTTTGGCAACAAATTTGGGAAAAAATGAGGAATTTTGGGACAAATTTGGGAGTTCCCAGTCCATCCCAGTCCATCCCAGTGCCTTCCAGAGCCTCAAATTCCCAAATTTTGGGGATGAATTTGGGAAAAATGAGGAATTCGGGGGAATTTGGGAGATCCCAGTCCATCCCAGTTCACCCCAGTTCACTCCAGTTCATCCCAGTCCCTCCCAGTCCCTCCCAGTCCATCCCAGTTCCTCCCAGAGCCCATTTTGGGCAAGAAATTCCCAGATTTTGGTCACAGCCTGGGGAAAATGGGAAAAATGGGGAAAAAAATGGGATTTTGGGGAATTTGGGGATCCCAGTTTGCTCCCAGTCCATCCCAGTTCATCCCAGTCCCTCCCAGTTCATCCTAGTTCATTCCCAGTTCATCCCAGTTCATCCCAGTTCATCCCAGTTCCTTCCAAAGCCTCAAATTCCCAAATTTTGGGGATGAATTTGGGAAAAAATTAGGAATTTGGGGGCAATTTGGGGGAATTTGGGAGATCCCAGTTCATCCCAGTTCATCCCAGTCCATCCCAGTCCATCCCAGTCCCTCCCAGTCCCTCCCAGTCCATCCCAGTCCATCCCAGTCCCTCCCAGTCCCTTCCAAAGCCTCAAACTCCCAGATTTTGGGATGGATTTGGGAAAATATGAGGATTTTTGGGGAATTTGGGAGATCCCAGTCCCTCCCCGTCCCTCCCAGTCCCTCCCAGTTCCTCCCAGTCCATCCCAGTCCATCCCAGTCCATCCCAGTCCCTCCCAGTCCATCCCAGTCCATCCCAGTCCCATCATTCCCTTCCAGACTTCTCCTGGGAATTTTTGGGGATAATTCCTGGGATTTTGGGCTGAGAATGCCAGGATTTTTTGGATAATTTCTGGGGGTTTTGGGCTGAAATTCCCAATGTTTTAAGGATGAAATATCCAGGGTTTTTGGGCTGAAAATCCCAGGATCTTTAGGAATAATTTCTGGGATTTTTCGGGAATAATTCCCCAGATTTTTGGGCTGAAATTGCTGTGATTTTGGGGAATTTTTGGCTGAAAATCCCAGGATTTTTAGGAATAATTCCCAGGATTTTTTGGGGATAATTCTTGGGAAGTTTAGTCTGAAATTCTTGGGATTTTTTTGGCTGAAATTCCTGGGATTTTGGGTATCATTTTTGGGATTTTTGGGCTGAAATTCCTGTGATTTTTGGGAATAATTTCTGGGAATTTTGGGGATAATTTTTGCGATTTTTGGGCTGAAATTCCTGGGATTTTTTGGGGTAACTTTTGGGGGTTTTTGGGGATAATTCTGGGGAATTTGGGGGAATTTTGGAGCTAAAATTCCCGAGATTTCTGGGATAATTTTTGGGAATTTTGGGATAAAATTCCTGGGATTTTTTGGGATAATTTTTGGGAATTTTGGGGACAATTTTTGGGATTTTTGGGCTGAAATTCCCGGGATTTTGGGGCTGAAAACTTGGGATCATTGGGCTGAAATTGCTGCAATTTTTGGGAATTTTTGGCTGAAAATCCCAGGATTTTTAGGGATAATTCTCAGGATTTTTGGGCTGAAATTCCCAGGGTTTTTGGGCTGAAAATCCCAGGATCTTTCGGGATAATTCGCAGGATTTTTTGGGATAATTCTGGGGAATTTTGGGGGTAAAATTCCCGGGATTTTTGGGATAATTTTTGGGATAAAATTCCTGGGAGTTTTTGGGACAAAATTCCCAGGATTTTTGGGATTTCTGAGCCAAAATTCCCAGGATTTTGGGGGATAGTTTCCGAGATTTTTTTGGGGATAATTCCTGGTAACTTTGGTCTGATTTTTAGGATTTTTGGGGATAACTCCCAGGATTTTTTAGGGATAATTCCTGGGATTTTTAGGAATAATTTCTGGGATTTTTTGGGAATAATTCCCCAGATTTTCAGGCTGAAACTGCTGCGATTTTTGGGAATTTTTGGCTGAAAATCCCAGGATTTTTAGGGATCATTCCCGGGATTTTTGGGCTGAAATTCCCGAGATTTTTGGGGATAACTCCTAGGGGTTTGGGGCTGAAATCCCTGGGATTTTTGGGGATAAGTCCTGGGAATTTTTGGAGTGCTTTTCGGAAATTTTGGGCTGAAATTCACTGCATTTTTAAGATCATTTTGGGGAATTTTTGGGGGATAATTCCCAGAATTTTTGGAGATAATTCCCAGATTTTTTGGGGATAATTCCCAGAATTTTTGGGGATAACTCCCAGGATTTTTGGGTTGAAATTCCCGGGATTTTTGGGATAAAATTCCCAGGACTCACCTTGATCCTGAGCCTGTCGAGCACGTGCTGCACGTCAGCACAAGCCAAGGTGTCTCGGAAAGCTTGTTCCTTCACAGAGTCAATCTTCCCATTCAGCTCCTGCAGCTGAGCCAGGAACTCTGGGGAGGTCACTGGGGACTCCAGGATCACACTGGGAGAGGGAAAAATGGGAAAATTGGTGAAAAAACGGGAAAAAATGGTGAAAAAATGGAGAAAATCGGTGAAAAAATGAGAAAAATACATGAATTTTCAGGGTTTTGGAGCTCCAAATTCCTGTCTGCTCCAGGAAAAGTCACCAGAGACTCCAGGATCACACTGGGAAATGGGGAAATGGGAAAAAATGGTGAAAAAACGGGAAAAAACCGTGAAAAAATGGAGAAAATCGGTGAAAAAATGAGAAAAATACATGAATTTTCAGGGTTTTGGAGCTCCAAATTCCTGTCTGCTCCAGGAAAAGTCACCAGAGACTCCAGGATCACACTGGGAAATGGGGAAAATGGGAAAAAAATGGTGAAAAAACGGGAAAAAACCGTGAAAAAATGGAGAAAATCGGTGAAAAAATGGCGAAAAAATGGCAAAAATTGGTGAAAAAAATGAGAAAAATCCATGAATTTTCAGGGTTTTGGAGCTCCAAATTCCTGCAGCTGAGCCAGGAACTCTGGGGAGGTCACTGGGGACTCCAGGATCACACTGGAAAACAATGGGAAAATGGGAAAAAACGGTGAAAAAATGGGAAAAAACGGTGAAAAAATGGAGAAAATCGGTGAAAAAATGAAGAAAATATGTCAAAAAATGGGGGAAATATGGGAAAAAATGGGGAAAATACACGAATTTCCAGGGTTTTGGAGCTCCAAATTCCTGTCTGCTCCAGGAAAAGTCACCAGAGACTCCAGGATCACACTGGGAAATGGGGAAATGGGAAAAAATGGTGAAAAAATGGGAAAAATGGGGAAAAAATTGGGAAAATCGGTGGAAAAATGGAGAAAATTGGTGAAAAAATGGCGAAAATTGGTGAAAAAATGAGAAAAATCCATGAATTTTCAGGGTTTTGGGGCTCCAAATTCCTGCAGCTGAGCCAGGAACTCTGGGGAGGTCACTGGGGACTCCAGGATCACACTGGGAAAAAATGGGGAAATGGGAAAAATGGTGAAAAAATGGGAAAAATGGGGAAAAAATTGGGAAAATCGGTGGAAAAATGAATAAAATATGTCAAAAAATGGCAAAAATCTGAGAATTCCCAGGGTTTTGGAGCTCCAAATCTGAGTTTCTCCAGGATTACAGGATCACACTGGGAAAAAATGGGAAAATTGGTGGAAAAAAGGAGAAAATTGGTGAAAGAATGGAGGGAATACATCCAAAAAAGTGAAAATAGGTGAAAAAATGGGAATTTTCAGGGTTTTGGAGCTCCAAAGTCCTGTCTGCTCCTGCAGTTTCTCCAGGAATTCCAGGATCACACTGGGAAGGGGAAAAAAGGAGAAAATTTGTGGGGAAATGGGGGAAATTGGTGAAAAAATGGAGAAAATTGGTGAAAAAATGGAGAAAATTGGTGAAAAAATGCCAAAAATCAGTGAAGAAATGGGGCAAATCTGGGAATTTCCAGGGTTTTGGAGCTCCAAATTCCTGTCTGCTCCAGGAATTCCAGGGAGGTCACTGGGGACTCCAGGATCACACTGGGGAATGGGAAAATGGGAAAAAATGGTGAAAGAATGGAGAAAATCGGTGAAAAAATGGGGAAAATCGGTGGAAAAACGGAGAAAATCGGTGAAGAAATGGCGAAAATGTGTCCAAAAATGGGGGAAATACGTGAAAAAATAGGGAATATCCATCCAAAAATGGGGAAAATAGGTGAAAAAATGGAGGAAACGGAGAAAAAATGGAGAAAATCGGTGAAAAAATGGAGAAAATTGGTGAAAAAATGGAGAAAATTGGTGAAAAAATGGGAATTTTCAGGGTTTTGGAGCTCCAAATTCCTGTCTGCTCCAGGAAAAGTCACCAGAGACTCCAGGATCACACTGGGAAAAGGGGAAAAAATGAGAAAAAATGGTTTAAAAATGGGAAAAAACAGTGAAAAAACTGAGAAAATCGGTCAATAAATGGTGAAAATCGGTGAAAAAATGAGAAAAATCCATGAATTTTCAGGGTTTTGGGGCTCCAAATTCCTGCAGCTGAGCCAGGAACTCTGGGGATTCCAGGATCACACTGGGAAACGGGAAAAATGGGAAAAAATGGGAGAATTGGTGAAAAAATGGAGAAAATCTGGGAAAAAATGGGAAAAATCGGTGAAAAAATGGAGAAAATCGGTGAAGAAATGGCGAAAATGTGTCCAAAAATGGGGGAAATACATGAAAAAATGGGGAAAATCCATCAAAAAATGGGGAAAATAGGTGAAAAAATGGAGGAAACGGAGAAAAAATGGAGAAAATCGGTGAAAAAATGGAGAAAATTGGTGAAAAAATGGAGAAAATTGGTGAAAAAATGGGAATTTTCAGAGTTTTGGAGCTCCAAATTCCTGTCTGCTCCAGGAAAAGTCACCAGAGACTCCAGGATCACACTGGGAAAAGGGGAAAAAATGAGAAAAAATGGTTTAAAAATGGGAAAAAACAGTGAAAAAATGGAGAAAATCTGTCAATAAATGGTGAAAATCAGTGAAAAAATGAGAAAAATCCATGAATTTTCAGGGTTTTGGGGCTCCAAATTCCTGCAGCTGAGCCAGGAACTCTGGGGAGGTCACTGGGGACTCCAGGATCACACTGGGAAAAAATGGGGAAATGGGAAAAAATGGTGAAAAAATGGGAAAAATGGGGAAAAAATTGGGAAAATCGGTGGAAAAATGAATAAAATATGTCAAAAAATGGCAAAAATCTGAGAATTCCCAGGGTTTTGGAGCTCCAAATCTGAGTTTCTCCAGGATTACAGGATCACACTGGGAAAAAATGGGAAAATTGGTGGAAAAAAGGAGAAAATTGGTGAAAGAATGGAGGGAATACATCCAAAAAAGTGAAAATAGGTGAAAAAATGGGAATTTTCAGGGTTTTGGAGCTCCAAAGTCCTGTCTGCTCCTGCAGTTTCTCCAGGAATTCCAGGATCACACTGGGAAGGGGAAAAAAGGAGAAAATTTGTGGGGAAATGGGGGAAATTGGTGAAAAAATGGAGAAAATTGGTGAAAAAATGGAGAAAATTGGTGAAAAAATGCCAAAAATCAGTGAAGAAATGGGGCAAATCTGGGAATTTCCAGGGTTTTGGAGCTCCAAATTCCTGTCTGCTCCAGGAATTCCGGGGAGGTCACTGGGGACTCCAGGATCACACTGGGGAATGGGAAAATGGGAAAAAATGGTGAAAGAATGGAGAAAATCGGTGAAAAAATGGGGAAAATCGGTGGAAAAACGGAGAAAATCGGTGAAGAAATGGCGAAAATGTGTCCAAAAATGGGGGAAATACGTGAAAAAATAGGGAATATCCATCCAAAAATGGGGAAAATAGGTGAAAAAATGGAGGAAACGGAGAAAAAATGGAGAAAATCGGTGAAAAAATGGAGAAAATTGGTGAAAAAATGGAGAAAATTGGTGAAAAAATGGGAATTTTCAGGGTTTTGGAGCTCCAAATTCCTGCAGCTGCTCCAGGAATTCTGGGGAGGTCACTGGGGACTCCAGGATCACACTGGGAAAAATGGGGAAAATGGGAAAAATGGTGAAAAAATGGGAAAAATGGGGAAAAAAAATTGGGAAAATCGGTGGAAAAATGGGAAAAAATGGTGAAAAAATGGGGAAAATCAGTGCAAAAATGGTGAAAGTGAGTGAAAAAATGAGAAAAATCCATGAATTCCCAGGGTTTTGAGGCTCCAAATCCCAGAGCTGCTCCAGGAATTCCGGGGAGGTCACTGGCGACTCCAGGATCACACTGGGAAAACATGGGAAAATGGGAAAAAATCTGCGACAAAACGGTGAAAAAATGGAGAAAATCGGTGAAAAAATGGCAAAAATCTGTCCAAAAACGAGGGACACGCCGGAAAAAAAATTGTGAAAACGTAAGAAAATATCTGCCAAAAACCAGAGGGAAATCCATCCAAAACCGGGAAAAATCCATCCAAAACTGGCAATAATCCATCAAAAAGCAGCGAAAATGGATCACAATCTGCGAATTCCCAGAGGTTTGTCCCAAAATCCCTTTTTTTCTGCCCCCAGCTTCCATTTTATCCCATTTCTTTCCAATTTCTTCTCCCAAAATCCCTTTTTTTCACCCTTTTTGCCCCAAAATCCCTTTTTTTGCTGGTTTTTTCTCCCAAAATCCAATTTTTTGCCCCAAGCTCCAATTTTTTTCCCATTTTTTCCTCCAAATTCCAATTTTTTCCCATTTTCTGTCCCACCTGATCATCTCCAGCAGCACCTCCAGCTCGTCCAGCAGCTCCCTGAGTTTCTCATGAATTTCTGACCTCCCAAATCCCATTTAATCCCATTTTTTGTCCCCAAATCTCTTTTTTTTTGCAGGTTTTTGCATTTTTCGCACATTTTTTCTCCCCAACTCCTTTTTTTTTGCTCTGAACTCTCATTCTATCCCATTTCTTCACACTTTCTTCTCCTGAAATCCCATTTTTTTTTTCCATTTTCTCTCCTAAAATCCCATTTTTTTGCCATTTTTTCCCCCCAAACTCCCATTTTTTTGCAGTTTTTGCCCCCAAAATCCAATTTTTTTGCTTTTTTTTCTCATTTTCCCCCCAAATTCCCAGATTTTCTGTCCCACCTGATCACCTCCAGCAGCACCACAAGCTCACCCAGCAGCTCTCCCAGCTTCTCCCCAATTTCAGACACTCCAAATCCCAATTTATCCTTTTTTTTGCCTTTTTTAATCCCCAAATCCCTTTTTTTGCTCTCAACTCCCATTCTATCGTCATCTTTTGCACTTTTTCATCCCAAAATCCAATTTTTTCACCCTTTCCTCTCCCCAAATCCCATTTCTCTGCAGTTTTCTCCCCCAAAATCCCATTTTTTTGCCATTTTCTCCCCCAAAATCCCATTTCTTTGCCGTTTTTCTCCCCGACATCCAATTTTTTTGCCGTTTTTTCCCGATTTTTCTCATTTTCCCCATTTTTTCTCCCGTTTTTCTCATTTTTTGTCCCACCTGATCATCTCCAGCAGCACCACCAGCTCACCCAGCAGCTCGCCCAGCTTCTCCCCAATTTCTGACACCCCAAATCCCAATTTATCCTTTTTTCTGCCTTTTTTAGTCCCCAAATCCCTTTTTTTTGCTCTCAACTCCCATTCTATCGTCATCTTTTGCACTTTTTCATCCCAAAATCCAATTTTTTCACCCTTTCCTCTCTCCAAATCCCATTTCTCTGCAGTTTTTTGCCCCAAAATCCCATTTTTTTGCCATTTTTTTCCCCCGAAATCCCATTTCTTTGCCATTTTTTCCCCCAAAATCCCATTTCTTTGCCGTTTTTCTCCCCGAAATCCCATTTTTTCGCCGTTTTTTCCCAATTTTTCTCATTTTCCCCATTTTTCCTCCCGTTTTCCCCATTTTCTGTCCCACCTGATCATGTCAGGAGGCACCACCAGCTCGTCCAGCAGCTCGCCCAGCCTCTCCCGGATCTCCCGGCGATTCCTGAGCCGCAGGTTCATCGCCACAGACTGATCCTGCAGAGCTCTGATCTCCCAGCTCAGCGAGCTCAGCGAGCTCTGGAACGAGCCCAGCATCTCCTCCATCCTCTGGGGGAGATTTGGGGCAAATTCCAGCCATTTTGGGAAAATTTGGGATTTTTTATGGTGATTTATGGGGTTTTTTCGGGGATTTTCAGGCATTTTTTGGGGATTTTATGGTGGTTTTGGGGGGATTTTGGAGCATTTTAGGGGATTTTTGGGGACACTTGGGAGATTTGGGAGATTTTGGGACAATTTGGGATCATTTGAGGGGATTTTGGGAGAATTTGGGGTTTTTTTCTGGGCATTTTGGGGTCATTTTGGGGTCATTTTGGGTCATTTTGTGCTCTGAGGTTCCTGCAGAGCTCTGATCTCCCAGCTCAGCGAGCTCTGCAACGAGCCCAGCAGCTCCTCCATCCTCTGGGAGAGATTTGGGGCAAATTCCAGCGATTTTGGGAAAATTTGGGATTTTTTCAGGGATTTTAGGGCTTTTTTTTGGGGATTTTCGGGCATTTTTTGGGGATTTTATGGTGTTTTTGGGGGGATTTTGGAGCATTTTAGGGGATTTTTGGGGACACTGGGGATATTTGGGAGATTTTGGGACAATTTGGGATCATTTGAGGGGATTTTGGGAGAATTTGGGGTTTTTTTCTGGGCATTTTGGGGTCATTTTGGGGTCATTTTGGGGTCATTTTGGGTCATTTTGTGCTCTGAGGTTCCTGCAGAGCTCTGATCTCCCAGCTCAGCGAGCTCTGCAACGAGCCCAGCAGCTCCTCCATCCTCTGGGAGAGATTTGGGGCAAATTCCAGCGATTTTGGGAAAATTTGGGATTTTTTCAGGGATTTTAGGGCTTTTTTTTGGGGATTTTCGGGCATTTTTTGGGGATTTTATGGTGTTTTTGGGGGGATTTTGGAGCATTTTAGGGGATTTTTGGGGACACTGGGGATATTTGGGAGATTTTGGGACAATTTGGGATCATTTGAGGGGATTTTGGGAGAATTTGGGGTTTTTTCTGGGGATTTTGGGGTCATTTTGGGGTCATTTTGTGCTCAGAGGTTCCTGCAGAGCTCTGATCTCAGCGAGCTCTGCAATGAGCCCAGCAGCTCCTCCATCCTCTGGGGGAGATTTGGGGGAAATTCCAGCCATTTTGGGAAAATTTGGGATTTTTTATGGCGATTTTAGGGCTTTTTCGGGGATTTTATGGTGTTTTTCGGGGATTTTATGGTGGTTTTGGGGGGATTTTGGAGCATTTTAGGGGATTTTTGGGGACACTGGGGATATTTGGGAGATTTTGGGACAATTTGGGATCATTTGAGGGGATTTTGGGAGAATTTGGGGTTTTTTTCTGGGCATTTTGGGGTCATTTTGGGGTCATTTTGGGGTCATTTTGGGTCATTTTGTGCTCTGAGGTTCCTGCAGAGCTCTGATCTCCCAGCTCAGCGAGCTCTGCAACGAGCCCAGCAGCTCCTCCATCCTCTGGGAGAGATTTGGGGCAAATTCCAGCGATTTTGGGAAAATTTGGGATTTTTTCAGGGATTTTAGGGCTTTTTTTTGGGGATTTTCGGGCATTTTTTAGGGATTTTATGGTGTTTTTTAAGGGATTTAAGGGTATTTTTGGGCTGTTTGGGGACACTTTGGGGACACCAGGATACCTCAGGGACATTTGGGGTCATTTCTGGGGATTTTGGGAAAATTTGGGATTTTTTCTGGGGATTTTCAGGCTTTTTTGGGGGATTTTATGGTGTTCTTGGGGGGATTTTGGAGCATTTTAGGGGATTTTTGGGGACACTTGGGAGATTTGGGAGATTTTGGGACAATTTGGGATCATTTGAGGAGATTTGGGGAGAATTTGGGGTTTTTTTCTGGGGATTTTGGGTCATTTTGGGGTCATTTTGGGGTCACTTTGTGCTCAGAGGTTCCTGCAGAGCTCTGATCTCAGCGAGCTCTGCAACGAGCCCAGCAGCTCCTCCATCCTCTGGGAGAGATTTGGGGTCATTTTTGGGAATTTGGGGAAAATTTGGGATTTTTTTATGGCAATTTTAGGGGATTTTCAGGCAATTTACGGCTTTTTTTCGGGGACTTTAAGGCATTTTTTAAGGGATTTAGGGGCGTTTTTAGGAGGTTTGGGGGAGTTTGGGGACACTTTGTCACGATTTATGGACAATTTGGGATTATTCCAGGAGATTTTGGGAAAATTCAGGACAATTTAAGGCTTTTCTCCTGGGGATTTTCGGGCTTTTTTTAAGGGATTTAGAAGTGGTTTTAGGAGGTTTTGGGGAGTTTAGGGACACTTTAGGGACACTTTGGAGACATTTGGGATGGGTTGAGGACATTTGGGATCATTTTAGGGGGTTTGGGAAAATTTGAGACATTTTGGGACATTTTGGGACAATTTACGGCATTTTCCCAGGGATTTTATGGTGGTTTTGGGGAATTTTATGGCATTTTTGGGGAATTGTGGTGTTTTTTTGGGCTTTTGGGGCAGTAAATCCCATTTAGGGACACTTTGAGGACGTTTAGAGATAATTTGAGGTGATTTGGGACAATTTGGGGTAATTTGGAGCTTTTTTCTGGGGATTTTCGGGCATTTTTAGGGCATTTTGCAGTGCTTTTTCGGGAATTTGTGCTCAGAGGTTCCTGCAGAGCTCTGATCTCAGCGAGCTCTGCAATGAGCCCAGCAGCTCCTCCATCCTCTAGGAGAGATTTGGGGCAAATTCCAGAGATTTTGGGAAAATTTGGGATTTTTTCAGGGATTTTAGGGCTTTTTTCGGGGATTTTATGGTGTTTTTAAGGTATTTAGGGACGTTTTTAGGAGGTTTTGGGGACCTTAGGGACACTTTGGGGACACCAGGATACCCTCGGGGACATTTAGGGACAATTTCAGGGGATTTTGGGACAATTTGGGTTCATTTTGGATGATTTACAGCCTTTTTTTGGAGATTTTGTGGTGTTTTTCGGGGATTTAATGGCGTTTTAGGGGGGATTTTGTGGCATTTTGGGGGAGTTTGGGGACACTTTGGGGACACCTGGGACACTTCAGGGACAGTTCGGGACGTTTAGGGACAATTTAGAGACAATTTGAGGGGATTTTGGGAAAATTTGGGATTTTTTACAGGGATTTAGGGACATTTTTTAAGGGATTTTATGGCATTTTTTGGCAGGTTTGGGGACACTTTGGTGACATTTGAGGACATTTAGGGACAATTTTAGGGGATTTTGGGACAATGTGGGGCTTTTTCCCCGGGATTTTGGGGCGTTTTCGTCAGGTTTGGGAACACTTTGGAGACGTTTGGGGACATTTAGGGACAATTCTAGAAGATTCGGGACAATTTGGGACAATTTGGGTCCATTTTGGGTCATTTGGGGTCACATTTGGGGCCATTTTGGCCCATTTGGGTCCTTTTCTTGTCCATTTAGGGTCCATTTGGTGCCTTTTTGGGTCCATTTGATGCCAATTTGGGTCCATTCTGGGTCACTTTGTCCCCTTTGGTGACATTTGGTGGCCACTTGGATCCGGTTTTGGCACATTTGGGGTAATTCTGGGGCCATTTGGGGCCTTTTTTGGTGCCATCTGGTGCCGTTTTAGGGCCATTTGTGTAATTTTGGGTCCATTTGGGGCCATTTTGGGGCCATTTGGGGCCATTTGGGTCCATTTGGGGCCATTTTGGGGCCATTTGGGGCCATTTTGGGGCCACTTGGCTCCATTTTTTGCCCATTTGGATCCATTTTTGGCCACTTAGGACCATTTCGGGTCCATTTGGGATCATTTTGGCCCATTTGGTGCCACTTTGATGCCATTTAGGGACCATTTTGGGTGATTTTGGTGACATTTTTAACCCATTTAGGTGGATTTGGGGCCATTTGGGATCCCTTTGGGTCCATTTTGGGTCATTTGGGTCCATTTTGGGTCATTTTTGGCCCATTTGGTGCCATTTTGGGCCATTTTAGATCCATTTGAGGCCATTTTGAGCTCATTTGGGTCCATTTTTGGCCAATTTGGTGCCACTTTGGTACCATTTTGGGTCATTTGGGTCCATTTGGGTCCATTTTTGGCCAATTTGGTGACATTTTTTCCCATTTGGGTCCGTTTTGGTGCCATTTGGGTTCATTTTTGATCCATTTTAGGCACATTTGGGGCCATTTTGGTGCCATTTTTTGCCCATTTGAGTCAATTTGGGGCCATTTGGTGCCACTTTGATGCCATTTGGGTCCATTTGGGTCCATTTGGTGTCATTTTGTGTCCTCTTGGGTCCATTTTTGGCACATTTGGGGCCATTTAGGGGCAATTTGGGTCCATTTGGCTCAATTTGGTGCCATTTTGGTGCCATTTGGATCCATTTGGGGCCACTTGGGGCCATTTTTGTCACATTCAGGGACGTTTGGGGGCAATTTGGGACCAATCTGGCTCCATCTTTGGCCCATTTAGGTCCATTTTGGTGCCATTTGGTGACATTTTGGGTCATTTGGGGTCCATTTTGGGCCATTTTCTGCCCATTTGGAGCCATTTTGGCCCTTTTTTGCCCATTTTGGATCCATTTTTCGCCAATTTTAGCCCATTTTCTGCCCATTTTTTGATCCATTTCTCCCATTTTTCCCCATTTTTCCCCATTTTTGGATCCATTTTTCCCCATTTTCCCCATTTTCCCCCATTTTTCCCCATTTTTCCCCATTTCCCCCATTTTCCCCATTTCCCCCCTTTTCCCCATTTTCCCCATTTTTCCCCATTTCCCCCATTTTCCCATTATTCCCCAATTTCCCCATTTTTTCCTTATTTCCCCATTTCCCCATTTTCCCCATTTCCCCATTTTCCCCATTTCCCCATTTTTCCCTATTTCCCCATTTTCCCATTTTTCCCATTTTCCCCATTTTTCCCCAATTTCCCCATTTTCCCCATTTTCCCCAATTTCCCCATTTTCCCATTTTTCCCAATTTCCCCCATTTCCCCATTATTACCCAATTTCCCCATTTTCCCCAATTTCCCCCAATTTCCCCCATTTCCCCAATTTCCCCATTATTCCCCAATTTCCCCATTTTTTCCTTATTTCCCCATTCCCCCCATTTTTCCCCATTTCCCCATATTTCCCCATTTTTCCCCATTTCCCCCATTTCCCCCATTTCCCCATTTTCCCCATTTTTCCCCATTTCCCCCATTTCCCCCATTTCCCCATTTTCCCCATTTCCCCATTTCCCCCATTTTCCCCATTTCCCCATTTTCCCCATTTCCCCATTTTTCCCTATTTCCCCATTTTCCCCATTTTTCCCCATTTTTCCCCATTTCCCCAATTTCCCCATTTTTCCCCAATTTCCCCATTTTCCCTATTTCCCCATTTTCCCATTTTTCCCATTTTCCCATTTTTCCCCAATTTCCCCATTTTCCCCATTTTCCCCAATTTCCCCATTTTCCCATTTTTCCCAATTTCCCCCATTTCCCCATTATTACCCAATTTCCCCATTATTCCCCAATTTCCCCATTTTTTCCTTATTTCCCCATTCCCCCCATTTTTCCCCATTTCCCCATATTTCCCCATTTTTCCCCATTTCCCCCATTTCCCCCATTTCCCCATTTTCCCCATTTTTCCCCATTTCCCCCATTTCCCCCATTTTCCCAATTTCCCCCATTTCCCCATTTCCCCCATTTTCCCCATTTTCCCCATTATTCCCCAATTTCCCCATTTTCCCCCATTTCCCCATTTCCCCCATTTCCCCATTTTTCCCCAATTTCCCATTTTTCCCCATTTCCCCCATTTCCCCATTTCCCCATTTTTCCCCAATTTCCCATTTTTCCCCATTTCCCCCATTTCCCCATTTTCCCCCATTTTTCCCCAATTTCCCCATTTCCCCCAATTTCCCCAATTTCCCCAATTTCCCCAATATTTCCCTCTCTCACCTCCAGGATCGCGTCACAAGCTGTGATCTGGTTGTGCAGCTCAGCGATGTTCTCACTCTCCCGGATGTCTGACCAGTCAAGGACACCTTGGGGACACTTTGGGGACACTTTGGGGACACTTTGGGGGCATTTTTAGGGCATTTTGGGGCATTTTTTGTGCCTTGGGGACACTTTGGGGACATCTGGGGACATTGGGGACATTTGGGCACACCTTGGGGACACTTGGGGATACTTTGGGGACACTTGGGGACACTTGGGGATACTTTGGGGACATTTGGGCACACCTTGGGGACATTTGGGGACACTTTGGGGACACTTGGGGACATTGGGGGACACTTGGGGACTTTCTTTGGAGGGATTTTGGGGCATTTGGGGCCATTTTTAGGGGATTTTGAGGCCATTTTTGGGGGATTTTGGGGCATTTTTAGTGCCTTGAAGACACCTTGGGGACACTTTGGGGACATCAAGGACACCTTGGGGACACTTGGGGGACATTTTGAGGCATTTTGGGGCATTTTTAGGGGATTTTAGGAGACCTTTTGGGGCATTTTTAGCACCTTGGGGACACCCTGGGGACATTTCTGACACCTTGGGGACACTTTGGGGACATTTGGGGACATCAGGGACACCCAGGGGACACTTTGGGGACACCTTGGGGACATTTTGGGGTGTTTGGGGGGGGACTTTGAGGCATTTTTAGTGCTTTGGGGACACTTAGGGGACACTTAGGGGACATTTGGGGACATCAAGAACACCCAGGAGACACTTTGGGGACTTTTTTGGGAGGATTTGGGGTCATTTTCAGAGCTTTGGGGACACTTGGGGACATCCAGGTGACACTTTGAGGACTTTAGGGGGATTTTGGGGCGTTTTTAGGGGATTCTGGGGTCATTTTGGGGGATTCTTAGCACCTTGGGGACACCTTGGGGACACCTTGGGGACACCTGGAGACACTTAGGGACATCAGGGACACCTTGGGGACACCCAGGGGACACTTTAGAGACAATCTGGGGGAATCTGGGGACAGTTTGGGGCTTTTTGGGAGGATTTGAGGAATTTTTAAGGTGATTGAGGACATTCTGGGGACATTGCAACACCTCAGTGTCACCTTGAGGACATTGGGGACACCCTGGGGACACTTGGGGACACTTTGGGGACAATTTTGGGGGATTTGAGGTCATTTTCGGGTGCTTTAGCTCAATTTTTAGGGGTTTTGGGGTCAATTTTGGGGGTTTTGGGGTCATTTTTTGCAGCAGTGACACCCTGAGGACATCGAGGACAATCAGGGACACCTCAGGGACACTTTGGGGACACTTTGGGGACAATTTTGGGGGATTTGAGGTCAGTTTTGAGTGTTTTAGATCCATTTTTAGGGGTTTTGGGGTCAATTTTGGGGGTTTTGGGGTCATTTTTTGCAGCAGTGACACCCTGGGGACATCGAGGACGATCAGGGACACCTCAGGGTCACCTTGGGGACACTTGGGGACAATTTTGGGGGATTTGAGGTCATTTTTGGGTGTTTTAGCTCAATTTTTAGGGGTTTTGGGGTCAATTTTGGGGGATTTGGGGTCATTTTTGGTGGCAGTGACACCCTGGGGACACCTGGGGACACTTTAGAGACCATTTTGGGGGATTTGAGGTCATTTTTGGGTGCTTTAGGTCAATTTTTAGGGGTTTTGGGGTCAATTTTGTGGCTTTTGGGGTCATTTTTTGCAGCAGTGACACCCTGGAGACACTTTGGGGACACTTTGGGGACACTTTAGAGACTATTTTGGGGGATTTGGGGTCATTTTTGGGTGTTTTAGATCCATTTTTAGGGGTTTTGGGGTCAATTTTGGGGGATTTTGAGGTCATTTTTTGCAGCAGTGACACCCTGGGGACACCTGGGGACACTGGGGGACACTTTGGGGACACTTTGGGGACAATTTTGGGGGCTTTGAGGTCATTTTCGGGTGCTTTAGGTCAATTTTTAGGGGTTTTGGGGTCAATTTTGTGGCTTTTGGGGTCATTTTTTGCAGCAGTGACACCCTGGGGACACTTTGGGGACACTTTGGGGACACTTTAGAGACTATTTTGGGGGATTTGGGGTCATTTTTGGTGGCAGTGACACCCTGAGGACATCGAGGACAATCAGGGACACCTCAGGGTCACCTTGGGGACACTTTGGGGGATTTGAGGTCATTTTTGGGTGCTTTAGGTCAATTTTTAGGGGTTTTGGGGTCAATTTTGTGGCTTTTGGGGTCATTTTTTGCAGCAGTGACACCCTGGGGACACTTGGGGACACTTGGGGACACTTTAGAGACTATTTTGGGGGATTTGAGGTCAGTTTTGGGTGCTTTAGGTCAATTTTTAGGGGTTTTGGGGTCAATTTTGTGGCTTTTGGGGTCATTTTTTGCAGCAGTGACACCCTGGAGACACTTTGGGGACACTTTGGGGACACTTTGGGGACACTTTGGGGACACTTTGGGGACACTTTAGAGACTATTTTGGGAGATTTGGGGTCATTTTTGGGTGTTTTAGATCAATTTTTAGGGGTTTTGGGGTCAATTTTGGGGGATTTTGAGGTCATTTTTTGCAGCAGTGACACCCTGGGGACACTTGGGGACACTTTGGGGACAATTTTGGGGGCTTTGAGGCCATTTTTGGGTGCTTTAGCTCAATTTTTAGGGGTTTTGGGGTCAATTTTGGGGGTTTTGGGGTCATTTTTTGCAGCAGTGACACCCTGGGGACATCGAGGACAATCAGGGACACCTTGGGGTCACCTTGGGGACACTTTGGGGACAATTTTGGGGGATTTGAGGTCATTTTTGAGTGCTTTAGATCCATTTTTAGGGGTTTTGGGGTCAATTTTGGAGGATTTTGAGGTCATTTTTTGCAGCAGTGACACCCTGGGGACAATCAGGGACACTTTGGGGACACTTTGGGGACACTTGGGGACACTTTGGGGACCCAGATTTTGGGATACAGTCCTGGATGGATGCTTTCTCCACCTCCTGCAGCTCCAGCTCCACCTGCCGGGAATACTGCCGAAGGTCCACGCCCTGCAAAGGAATTTGGGGACATTTGGGGACATTTGGGGACATTTGGGGACATTTTGGGGACATTTTGGGGACATTTAGGAATATTTAGGGGAAATTTGGGGATTTTTCAGGGACATTTGGGGACATTTTGAGACTGTTTTGGATTTTTGGGATTTTTCAGGGATATTTTGGGGACATTTGGGGACATTTTGGGGACATTTTGGGGATATTTGGGGACTTTCTGGGGACATTTGGGGACATTTGGGGACATTTTGGGATTTTTCAGGGATATTTGGGGATATTTGGGGACTTTCTGGGGATATTTTGGGGACATTTTAGGGACATTTGGGGACATTTTGAGGAGATTTGGGGATATTTGGGGACATTTTGGGATTTTTTTACATTTTTCAGGGATATTTGGGGACATTGGGGGACTTTTTTTGGGACATTTGGGGACATTTTGGGGACATTTGGGATTTTATGGGACATTTTGGGTCCATTTGGGGACAGTTTGGGATATTTTGGGGCTTTTTGGGGATATTTTGGGGATATCTGGGCATATTTGGGGACATTTGGAATATTTGGGGAACATTTTGGGGACATCTGGGGACATTTTGGGGACATTTGGGGACATTTTGAGACTGTTTGGGATTTTTTGGGGATTTTTCAGGGACATTTTGGAGACATTTGGGGATATTTTGGGAGGTTTTGGGGACATTTTGGGGATATTTCGGGACATTTGGGATTTTTAGGGAACATTTTGGGGAGTTTTGGGGACATTTTGGGATTTTTTTGGGATTTTTCAGGGACATTTGGGGACATTTTTTGATATTTTGGGGACATTTTGGGACATTTTGAGGAGATTTGGGGATATTTGGGGATATTTTGGGATTTTTACAAATTTTTCTGGGACATTTGGGGACTTTTGGGGACAGTTTGGGATATTTTGGGGCTTTTTGCGATATTTTGAGGACATTTTGGGTTATTTGGAGATATTTAGGGACATTTGGGGGACATTTAGGGATTTTTTGGTACTTTTTGGGGAAAAATGGGAAATTTGGGGACATTTTGGGATATTTGGGGACATTTTGGGGACATTTGGGGACATTTTGGTGTCACTCACAGTCTGCAGAGCTTCCTGCACCAAAGCATCCTCCAGGTTCTCCTGGATGTGAACTGAAAAATGGGGAAAAATGGGGAAAAATGGGGAAATGGGGAAAAATGGGAAAAATGGGAAATATAATGGGAAAATGGGGAAAATGGGGAAAAAATGGGGAAAATGGGGAAAATGGGGAAAATGGGTGAAAATGGGTGAAAAATGGAGGGAAATGGGAAAAATGGGGGGAAAATGTGAAAAATGCAGGAAAAAGGGGGGAATGCAGGAAAAATAGGGAAAAATGCAGAGAAAACACAAAAAAATGGGGATAAAAATAGGAAAAAAATTGAGGAAAGAATAGGAAAAAATGGGGGGGAAAATGGGGGAAAAATAGGAATAAAAAGGGGGGAAATAAGGAAAAATGGGGGGAAAATGGATGGAAAATAGGGAAAAATGGAGGGGAAATGGGAAAAACAGGGGGGAAAGGCAGGAAAAAATAGGAAAAAACAGGGGGGAAATAGGAAATAAATGGGGTGAAAAGAAGGAAAAATAGGAAAAAATGGGGGAAAATAAGGAAAAAATGGGGAGAAAATAGGGAAAAATGGGGGAAAATGGAGGAGAAATGGGGAAAAAAGGGGGAAAATAGGAAAAAACGAGAGGGAAATGGGGGAAAATGCAGGAAAAAATAGGAAAAAATGGGGGGAAATTTAGGAAATATATGGTGGGAAAATAAGGAAAAATTGGGAAAAAATCGGGGGAAATGGGGGGAAAATGCGAGAAAAAATGGGGGAAAAATCCGGGAAAAAATAGGAAAAAATGGGGGGCAAAATACGGAAAAAATGGGGGGGAATGGGGAAAAAATGCGGGAAAAATAGGAAAAAACGAAGGGGGAAATAGGTGAAAAATGGGGAAAAAATGAAGAAAAAATGGGGGGAAAATAGCAAAAAATGGGGGGAAAATAGCAAAAAATGGGGGGGAAATAGGAAAAAAATTGGGAAAAAAGGGGAGATTGGGTCGTAATTCCCCCCTGCGCCCCAAATGGTTCCGTCCGTCTCTGGCCACGCCCCTTCACAGGCCGCGCCCCCTCCATTGACAGCAATGTTGCCTCCCAATCATGGCCACGCCCCCAGCAGGCTAGACACGCCCATATAAGGTAAATGGCCACGCCTACACCAGTCCAAATTAGGTGATTGGTCACGCCCCCAGCAGACTGAGCACACCCAAATTAGGTGAATGGCCACGCCCCCACCAGTCCAAATTGGGGGAATGGCCACGCCCCCACCAGCCCGGCTAACCCCAATAAGGTAAATGGCCGCGCCCACAATCAATCTAAATAAGGTGAATGGCCACGCCCCCCACCAGCCCCGCTAACCCAAATAAGGTCATGGTCACGCCCACAATCAATCCAAATTAGCCGCGAGGCCACGCCCCCACCCGCCCCGCTAACCCAAATAAGGTCATGGTCACGCCCACAATCAATCCAAATTAGTCGCGAGGCCACGCCCCCACCCGCCCCACTAACCCAAATAAGGTCATGGCCACGCCCCTCTCGGGCTCCCCATTCATCCCTTTACCTGCAGGCCACGCCCCTCTAAGGCTCCACCCCGTTCTACCTGCTGACCACGCCCATCCAGGCCCCGCCTCCTAATTAACGCTTAATTTAATTAATCAGTGAGGCTACACCGCCTCTTACCATCCACCTCGTCCAGCTCCGCCCCGTCCAGGTCCAGCTCGGCCTCCAGCTCTGCCTCCAGCGGCGCCGGCAGCGCGCCCACCTGCGGCACGGCACGGCACGGTCAGCGGCCCCTCACCGCCCCCAGAGCCTCCGCCGCCCCGAAAAACCCCAAAGTCTCCACAGGAAATCCCAAAATAATGTAAAATAAAGCAGAAATCCCCCCAGCTCTCCCGCTCCCGGCGGTACCTCCGCCTGCGCCGCCATCTTGTTGACGCACGGTGCGCCGCCGCGTGACGTCACTTCCGGCTGATTCTCCTCCTTCTTCTCCCGGCAGAGCCCCGCGGAGGTGCAGCCATGGTGAGAGCGGCGGGGATCCGCCGCCATCGGGGCGGGGAGAGGGCGGCGGGCGGCGGGAAGGGCGCGGCGAGATGGCGGAGGGGCTGAGGGAGGCGGCGGGGCGGGAATGGCGCGGCGGCGCGGGGCGATGGCGGCGGGAGGGGAGCGAATGTCTGACCCCCCTCCCGCAGGTGTCATGGCGCCTTGGCTCCCCTCGTGGCGCCTGAGCTCCTCACGGTGGCACTGCGACACCCGGGTGTCCCCAAGGCCCGGGAAGGGTGGGGACACCGCGGGTGGGCCGTGGGACACCCCTGGGTGGTGGCACCGCTCGTGTCCTGCTCTGCTCTCGTTTTGTCCCCAAATCCCCTCAGGGTTGTGCTGCTAGAAGTGTCCCTAAAGTGTCCCCAACCTCCTAAAATGGGACCCAAACCTCCCGAAAAGTGTCCCCAACCCCCTCAAACTGTCCCCAACCTCCCTAAAAGTGTCGCCACACCGCTGTCCCCGCAGTCGCTGGTGATCCCCGAGAAGTTCCAGCACATCCTGCGAGTTCTCAACACCAACATCGACGGGCGCCGCAAGATCGCCTTCGCCATCACCGCCATCAAGGTGACCGGGGACACTGCTGGGGACACTCTGGGGACACTGCTGGGGACATTGGGGACACCGCTGGGGACATTGGGGACACTCTGGGGACATTGGGGACACTGCTGGAGACATTGGGGACACTGCTGGGGACACCACTGGGGACACTGCTGGGGACATTGGGGACACTTCTGGGGACACTCTGGGGGCATTGGGGACACTGCTGGGGACATTGGGGACACTGCTGGGGACACCGCTGGGGACATTGGGGACACTGCTGGGGACATTGGGGACACTGCTGGGGACACTGCTGGGGACATTGGGGACACTGCTGGGGACACTGTTGGGGACACCGCTGGGGACATTGGGGACACGCTGGGGACATTGGGGACACTGGTGGGGACATTGGGGACACGCTGGGGACATTGGGGACACTGCTGGGGACATTGGGGACACTGCTGGGGACACTGGTGGGGACATTGGGGACACTGCTGGGGACATTGGGGACACCGCTGGGGATATTGGGGACACTGCTGGGGACACTGCTGGGGACACTGCTGGGGATATTGGGGACATTGGGGACACTGCTGGGGACATTGGGGACACTGCTGTGGTGTTTGTCACCTGCTGTGCCCTCCCTGTCCCCTCACTGTCACTCGCTGTCCCCGCAGGGCGTGGGGAGGCAGTGCTGGGGACACTCTGGGGACACTGCTGGGCTGTTTGTCACCCTCTGTCCCCTCGCTGTCCCCGCAGGGCGTGGGGCGGCGCTATGCCCACGTGGTTCTGCGCAAAGCTGACATCGACCTGACCAAACGCGCCGGGGAGCTCACCGAGGATGAGGTGACACTCGGGGACATCTTGGGGACACTTTTGGGAGGGGTTGGGATGTTTTACAGGAGTTTTGGGACACTTTGAGGGGGTCTGGGGACACTTTGGGGTTGGTTTGGGGTGACATGGACCTAACCAAGCGAGCCGGGGAGCTCACCGAGGATGAGGTGACACTTGGGGACACTTTGGGGACACTTTTGGGAGGGGTTGAGGTGGTTTGAGGGGATTTAGGGACACTTTGAGGGGGTTTGGGGACACTTTGGGGTTGGTTTGGGGTTGACATGGACCTGACCAAGCGAGCCGGGGAGCTCACCGAGGATGAGGTGACACTTGGGGACAATTTGGGGACACTTTTGGGAGGGGTTGAGGTGGTTTGATGGGATTTGGGGACACTTCAGGTGGTTTTAGTGGGGCTGAGATCAACCTGACCAAGCGAGCCTGGGGAGTTCAGCAGGGATGAGGTGACACCTTGGGGACATCAGGGACACTCTGGGGACACTCTGAGGAGGGTTTGGGGACAGTTTTGGGGTGGTTTGAAAGGATTTGGGGACACTTTGAGTGGTTTTGGGGACAATTCAGGGTGATTTGGGGATGTTTTTCGGGGGCTTGGGGATCATTTTTAGGTGATTAGGGTGCAATTTTTGGCCCAATTTGTGGCATTTGGTGACAAGGGTTTTGGGGACACCTTGGGGACACTTCAGGGACACATTTGGGGACTTTAGGGACACTTTTAGGTCATTCCAGGCTGTTTTTAAAGGCGTTTTGGGTCATTTTTTAGCTCAATTTCAGCCATTTTTAGTGCCATTGGGTTGCAATTTTTAGGATTTTTGGCCCAATTTGTGGGATTTGGGGAGCTGAGGGGTTTGGGGACACTTCAGGGACAGATTTGGGGACTTTAGGGACACTTTTAGGTCATTCCAGGCTGTTTTTAAAGGTGTTTTGGGTCATTTTTAGCTCCATTTCAGCCATTTTTAGTGCAATTTGGTTGCAATTTTTGTGGGATTTGGGGAGCTGAGGGGTTTGGGGACACTTCAGGGACACATTTGGGGACCTTGGGGACACTTTTAGGTCATTCCAGACTGTTTTTAGAGGCATTTTAGGCCATTTGTAGCTCCATTTCAGCCATTTTTAGTGCCATTGGGTTGCAATTTTTAGGATTTTTGGCCTAATTTGTGGGATTTGAGGAGCTGAGGGATCTGGGGACACTTCAGGGACACATTTGGGGACACTAAGGTCATTCCAGCTGTTTTTAGAGACATTTTGGGCCATTTTGAGCTCCATTTCAGCCATTTTTAGTGCCATTTGGGTGCAGTTTTTGGGATTTTAGCCCAATATTCAGCATTTTGGGGACAATGTGGGATTTTTGGGGCCACCAGGTGTCCCCAGGTGTGTGACAGTGGGTGTCCCCAGGTGGAGAGGGTGATCACCATCATGCAGAACCCTCGGCAGTACAAAATCCCCGACTGGTTCCTCAACCGGCAGAAGGACGTCAAGGACGGCAAATACTCCCAGGTGTGTTCCCAAAAATGGCCCAAATTCCCCCAAAAATGGCCCCAAATATGACCTGGTATCTCCAGACTGTCCCAAATGTCACCTGCTGACCCCAAACTCTCCCCAAGTGTCACCTGCTGGCCCCAAAATGACCCAAATTTCCCAAAAATGGCCCAAATCCCCCCTAAAATGGCCCCAAGTGTCACCTGCTGGCCATAAAATGACCCAAATCCCCCAAAACTGGCCCAAATTCCCCCTAAAATGGCCCCAAGTGTCACCTACTGCCCCCAAAATGGCCCAAATCCCCTCCAAAATGGCCCCAAGTGTCACCTGCTGGCCCCAAAATGACCCAAATTCCCCCCAAATTGGCCCCAAATGTCACCTCTCCTGGCCCCCAGTCCTTTTTTTCCCCCTAATTTTCCCCCCATTTTTTCCCTTTCCCTTTTTTCCTTCCCTTCCCCCCCCAATTTTTTCCCTTATTCTTCTTTTTTCTCTCCATTATTTCCATATTTTTTCCCTTATCCTGATTTTCCTGTTTTTCCCTCTTTTCTTCCTATTTCCCCCTATTTTTTCGTTTTTCCCCCTCTTTTACCCTTTCTCTCCATTATTTTCCCATTTTTTCCCCATTTGTCCCCCATTTCCCCCATTATTTCCCATTTTCCATTTTTCCCCTTTTCCCCCTTTTTCCTTCCTTTATTTCCCATTTTTCCTCCTAATTTTCCCCCTCATTATTTCCCTTTTTCCCCCATTTTTTCTTTTTTCAACCCTTTTTTTCTCTCTTCCCCCCTTTTCTCCCCCGTTTTTCCCTCTGTTTTCCTCCCCTTTTCCCCCTCTTTTTTCTTCCCCTTTTTCTCCCCATTTCCCTCCATTATTTCAATTTTTTCCCAATTTTTCCCATTTGTCCCAGGTTTTGGCCAACGGCTTGGACAACAAACTCCGCGAGGACCTGGAGCGTCTCAAGAAGATCAGAGCTCACCGCGGCCTGCGCCACTTCTGGGGGTAAAAACAGGGATTTGGGGAAAATTCCGGGAAAATTCCAGCAATTCCACAACCCCAAAACCACCAAAAATTCCCCAAAATTCCAAGAATTTTGGGGTAAAAATCCCCAATTTTCCCCCTTTTTTCCAGGCTGAGAGTTCGTGGTCAGCACACCAAGACCACCGGCCGTCGTGGGAGAACCGTGGGAGTGTCCAAGAAAAAATAAAGGAAAAAGAGGTGGAATATTGTGGATTTTGGGAATTCTAAGAATAAAAGAGTTTTTGGAACGGAGGAGTGGATATTTTTTGGGGGAAAAGGGTTTTCCCTCAACTTTTTTTTTTGGGGGGGAGGGGTTGGGAACGAGAGTGAGTTTGTTTGGGAATGGAAGAAGATTTTGGGGGCTAAAAGTGGGTTTTAGTGGGATACAAGGGGCTTTGGAGGGAATCAAACAGATGCTTTTTGGAAATGAAGTGAGATTTTAGGGGATAAAAGTGGAATTTTGGTATAGGAATGGATTTTTCAGGAATAAAAGTGGATTTTCTGCTCTAGCTGCCCTAAACGAACATGGCGCCCTTGCTTTGCTCAATGCCAGCCTTGCCCTTCAGCAAAATGGCGCCTTTGCCCTCAAGGCCTTTCTGCCCCATTTTGTCACTCCTTACCGTGGGCAGGGAACAAAACACATAAGGAAAGGCTTGAGGGTTTGGTGAAGGGCGGGGAGACATCACTCACTGGCCACGGGCACAACACGCCTGACTTGGTGAAATTAATTAAACGGATTACCAAATCACAGCAAGAGAATCAGAAGTAAAATAATTCCTACCAAAACACCTCCTGCCCAACCTTCCCTCCTTTCTGCGCTTCACTTTATCCCTCATTCCCCCCATCCTCCCCACCCAGAGACACAGAGGATGGGAGTCACAGTCAGGGCATGTCATTCCTCCCCCCTCAGGCAGAGGAATCCTTGTCCTGCTCCAGCCTGGGGACCCTCCAGGGGACACAACCCCTCAGGAACAGGCTGCTCCAGCAGGGATCCCCCACAAGTCCCACCAGCAGTGACTTCCATGGCTCTG